>JAPXFY010000034.1:35008809-35028809 GCA_030674185.1 Monoplex corrugatus
TACAGCTACAGGAGCACACAGACCAGCTCAATGAAAGCTGCGAGACATACGGCATGAAGATCAGCGTCAGCAAGACCGAGGTCATGACTGTCAGTAAGAGACCAAACAAACTGGATATCAACATCAACGGAACCCAGTTGAAGCAAGCCAGTGAATTTAAATACCTGGGCAGCATCTTCACTGAAAATGGCAAACTAGACAGAGAAATCGAGACCAGATGCCAGAAAGCCAACGCAGTCAGCTACCAACTTGCCCCTCTCCTGAAACACCCCAGCATTCCCACCAGCACTAAGGCGAAACTCATCAACGCCATTTTTCTACCAACGCTGACATACCAGTGCCAGACATGGTCCCTAACTAAAGTCCTCGAGAGAAAACTGGTCACCTGTGAAATGAAATGCCTGAGGAAAGCAGTAAACAAGACAAGGCGGGACAAGATCAGAAATGAGGTGATACGAGACATGGTAGGACCAACACCAATCCTACAACACATCGAACATATGAGGATCAAGTGGTTCGGACACCTCACATGTATGCCCCTAAACCATCCAGCTCTTCGGGCATACAACACCAGATACTCTGGCTGGAGAGCCAGAGGAAGACCAAGACGACGATGGAGCGACTCCATGGCAGACACCCTCAGAGCTCACGAGATGTCCCTTCTCCAGGCCACCCGCCTTGCTGCTGACAGACGACTGTATCTCCCCGCGATCGCCCACCGGTACAAGCGGAAGGAAAAAGTAAAGTAAGTAAGTATATGTACTCAATTATCAATCCAAAGAGAAAATAGTAAGACTTTATCAAACATATACAGGTGAATGGACCAGCAAGGCAGAAAATGATAGGAAGAAATGACAGAAAGCAAAGGAACATGGCAGAAACAAAGAGAGTGATAGAAAAGAGGAAATTTCTTGCACAGAATTTCCAGAAGGTGGGAACACTACTTATACTGAAAGAGGCCCCAGCATCCCCATGGGAGAGGGGGAGAGAGGGGGAGAGAGGGAGAGAGGGGGAGAGGGAGAGAGGGGGGAGACACTTACTGCTGATAGTTTGCCATGAGTGTCTCCAGTTTAGCCATGGACAATTTGTGGTTGGTGAAGTGAGCTTTCAGTGATGGCGAACACTCCCGTAGTGTGGAGCGACAGTACATGCTGGTCACATTCACCACCCTGTCACAGTATAGATATACATCATCATCATCATCATCATCATCTTATTACTGCTATCATTATTATCATATCATTATTGTGATGACCATTATTATAATCACCATTATTACTATTATTATTACTATCATCATTATTATCATATATCATTCTAGACATACATATCATCATCATCATCATCATCATTGCTATCAATACTATAATATGATTTGGTGATCATTATAATTGCCATTATTACTATTGTTATCATTATCATCATTAATATCATATTATTCTAGACATACATACATTACCATCATTATTATCATTGTTATCATTATCATATCATTATTGATGTGATCGTTATTATAATTACCATTATTAGCATCATTATTATTACATATCATTCTAGACATACATCATCATCATCATCATTATCATCATCATCATTACTGTTATCACTATTATCATTATTATATCATTATTGTGGTGATCATTATTATATCATTATTGTGGTGATCATTATTGTAATTACCAATATTAGTATTCTTATCATCATTATTATCATACATCATTCTTATATAACACTATTCTCCCAGTTCACCTGGACTCACGGCGTATTAAAAGTAAAGGCCTATGTCCTTTGTGAAGGTGTGTGTGTGTTAATGTTTACAGCACAATAAATAATATTAGAAACCAAGGAACATAAACACGTACAATTAGCTAAAGAATAACTTTCAAATATGAATTAGCTATGATAAGGCTGTTTCCCTAATCTTGAATGTTTTACACAAAAAGAGAAACATATTTTTCATTATTTTTTAAGAACCCTTTGACTCCCGCACCCTATCCACCAACTGCAAAAACTTAACCGTTTGAGTCCCTCACCCTATCCACCATCTTCCTGAAGAAAGCTGGTGGATAGGGTGAGGGAGTCAAAGGGTTTAGTTTCTACTTTACAAGCATGGCTGACAATGCAGGATGCTGGTTGACAGGATGCGGGAGTCAAAGGGTTAAAGAAATAAGTAAACGAAGCTGAATATGCTCTCTATAATTTTCCATTGCTTTTATTCTTTCTCCCCATTTATCATTTATAGCCATGCGTGTGTGTGTGTGTGTATGTGTGTGCGTGCGTGCGTGTGTGCGTGCGTGCGTGCATGCGTGCGTGCGTGCGTGCGCGTGTGTGTGTGTGTGTCTGTTTCAGCACTTAGATTTGATTTTATCAAGATTTTGCGCTATATAAATATTGTAATTATTAGTAATGATTATTATTATAATGTTTGGGGGCTTGAACGCTTTACATAAAAAGATAAACAAATTGTTCACACTGTAAGATCTGAATGTTTCTTGGCTTGGAAAATACCTGAGAGCAATATATTCTTTTCTATGATTTTTTTTTCAAAAATACAAAGCAAAGAAAAAGGTTTTCCAAAAATAAACAGCAAATAACAAAATGAATTTCATATTTTGGGGAATTCTTTACAAATTAGGCACATCAAAATCTCTATCAGCTTGAGAAAGAGAGACACAGACAGACAGACAGACAGACACAGCATCTACATACAAAATATTTACATTATTTGAAAATATTTACCGATGGCTCTGTTCTAGATGATGGTGCTGCGGGCTCTGGTTTTCTAATTCCTAAATTTAAAGTAGAAAAGGCTTACTCTTTAGGACTTGGGCATTCAATCTTCACTTCTGAATTAGTTGCCATCCTAATGCACTAAAATATATAGTGGATCTACCCATAACTTTGTATAGTATCTTAGTATGTGTAGATTTGAAATCTGCATTACAATCGTTAAAAAGTTGCGAATATAACGTAAATAGAGGTTAATATATGAGATAAAATTTCTAATTCATTGTTTAATAACAAATAATACACAAGTTACTTTTTGTTGGATCCCATCACACTGTGGTATCATAAATAACGATCGGGTCGACAGAATAGCTAAAAGTGCAGCACTGAATAGGGCTGGCAGTACTAAACTTGATTTACCATTATGTGAGCGTGAAATGAACGCTACATTAGAAAACAAAGTAAAAGCGCAATGTGACCTTCACCCATTCATCGTAAATTACCAAGGTTTTACAAGACTAGAGATAACGTTAGCTTACAGATTATCTCTCAATTCACTTCAAACTAAATTCAGTAAAACCATCCAATGTATCTGCAGTGATAACATAACAGTTAAACACCTTTTGTGTTGTCAATGAATGCGACCTTATTTCCCTGCATCATTTATAATTCTAAAACAGATACATACTGATTTCACTCTGTATTTACACATTGCTAGGCACTTAATGCACAGTCCTGTAGGTCGTTTTCTTTGATTAAGCATGGTTGTTGTATACCTGTAAATCCCACCTGCTCCTGTTTGTTTACTTGTTAGATTTTTTCTTACTCCGTAAAGGGCCTGTTTCAACGCAATCCTTTTTTTTTCTTTTTCTTTTTTTTCGTCTAAAAGCAAATAGACGTTAAAATAAAAAACGAACGAGACAGACACAGTGACAAGTGGATACACACCTTGCACCAGGCCGTAAGTAAGGGAAGAGCACTTTGCAACAATCCAGACAACCCCAAAAGTTGACGGCCAGAGTTTCCCGCACTTGTGTTGACAGGGGCTCCTTGCTCCCAGACTGCAGGACAAAAATGTTTCCTCTGGTTAAAGATTCTTTCCCACCCCACTCCCCCAATGCTCTGAACAATGTTTTCTTAGCACACATGCAATGTTGTTCTGTTTGGCCCACACTGCATAAGTGTTGTCACAACACAGTCTGCATACTTCATCTTCAGTGGGTTACCTTGCCATGAAGGCAATCATACTCCTTATGGTCAAGTGGGTAAACAGGTAACTCTTTGGAGACGCACCCTACAATGGCTGCTGAAACTCTCGAGATGCACAGTTTTTGGTACTTTTAAAAAAATTATGGAGAATATCCAACGACAATAAACCTGTCCTGTTATATATGTTTTAAAAGGTCATTATGTCTACTTTGTAACTGTGCAGACCGCTTGTTTATGCATGCTTTCATTTTTTTCTGATTTACCATTGAAAAAGGCATGAAAATAGCAAAAAAAGAAAAGTTCCGGATGTACACACACATGACTTATCAAACCGCTGCATGTAGTCCATTAAATATCCATGTCACAAAACTGCACTTAACATGTCACAGGATATACATTCTTCACTGAAAGACACTAAGTTCTGCTTTTATGAATATTTTGTCCCAAAAATGATTAAATACAGGCGTACAATCTTTTGACTCTTCAAAATTTCTTTGTTTTGGGTACCGCGAAAACAAGCCAAAAATAGAGTTCCAACAGTCTCCTACGGTCGAAGGGAAAGAAATCTACATAGAAAAATGGTTAAACTCTGCTGTCAGTATAATCTCCCTTATTATAGTATACACGTAGTCTCGGCAAAAAAAAAAAAGATGCAACATCTCAACAGCTATAGCTGCAGAGCATCACAGTCGAGACACAGACTTCCAATCAGAAGGAGTGAGTTTATCCTGCTTGGGTGGGCTTCACCATCTCCACACCCACAATCGCCAATCCCCCTGTCAAAATTGAAGTTGTGGTCATCTTCGACAAGGGAGAAGAGTGGCAGAATGGTTCAGACGTTTGCCTGCCATAACTAAACTCGAGGTTCCTGTGTTCGCTCCCCATAGAGGCCTCAACTTTTCTCCTCAGTTTGACCGGAAAATCGAACTGAACATCTAGTCCTTTTGAAGGGGACGAAAAATGAGTTGGACCCGTTTCCCTTCTGGCTGCGCACGCTAAAGATCCCATGGCAGATGAAAATCGTGAAGAGCAGGGCATTGCCCGGCTGCCTTGGTATAAAACATTGGAGAGATAGGTTGATTTCCCAAGTCCCATCCCTTGCAGACCAATTAGCCTTCTTGCCTTTCTGAAATCTTGGTTAAAAAAACAGTGAATATGAATATGAATTTGAAGCGAGGGAGAGGGATAGGCGCCGCCCTCGTGGTGCTGGCCCCGGGAAATGTTGAGGTCTCTGCCACCTCACTTCCCTAGCATCCCAGGGTTATGGAACTATCCAGGTAGGACCTCAGGACCTGAACTAAGACAAATTAGCCTTCTTTCCTTTCTGAAGTCTTGTTAAGAAAAAGTGAAATATGAAATTGAAGTGAGTGAGAGGGGAGGGTGCTGCTTCATGGTGCTGGCCCTGGGAAAAGTTGACGTCTCTGTCACCTCGCTCCCCTACGACCTCAGGGTTATGGGACTATCTCGGTAGGACCTCAGGGCCTGGACAGCTCGTGGATTTATGTGCAGGCTTAAGGCTTGTGTCATGATCATTGTGAATCTTCTCCATCACATGGCACCTGTGACGTTAGTTCATATGGAATTCATTCCAAGCGTGGAGACGTCATCTTGAGAAATTGAAACTGAAACTGAAACTGCTTGGGTACCTACCGCCTGGTGGGTAAAGGGTGAAGATTTTCCTCATCTCCCAGGTCAACATGCGTGCAGACCTGTCAGTGCCTACACCCCCTTCACATGTATCATCATCATCAGGTGCCTTGCCGCATGGCGTTGGCGATTATGGACTTCCATCTGTCTCTATCTCTTGTTGCCTCAAGCATCTCTTCCACCCTCCTTGTCTTCAGCCACTCAGCAAGTCCGTCTAGTATCTTCTCCCTGGGTCTACTCGGTGCTCTCCTTCCCTCCAGCTTTCCCGTTGTGACCAGGTGCTCCAATTCCCCTTTCTTCATAAAATGGCCTATGAATGTTGCCTGCCTTTTCCTAATCTTCCTTATGAATGATCTTCTTGTGTCTGCCTCCATGAAGACTGTCTCGTTTGTTTTCTTTGCTGTCCATGGAACTCTCAACATTCTTCTTAGAAACCACATCTCTGCTGCCTCAATCTTGTTCTGGTTTTGCTTGTTGACTGTCCATGCCTCGCAACCGTACAACAGTATTGGTTCTATATAACATTCAAGAACTCTCTTCCTGTGTATACACAAGTAAAACATCAAATGAACATATTAAAGATTCAGCAAGTCATGTCAGTCTTTGGTGGCATCGAACCCAATACTTAGAAGACGCTTGCACTAGATCGACCGAACTGGCGAGGCAAGCTGACCATCAGAGCAAGAGCAAGCAGAGAGAAGATGCACAGTAGAGGCTTGAAGAAAACGAGAAGCGCGCGAGACACGAGCGACCTCCAATCCTACAGTCCCACCAACCCACGTTTGCCCTACGTGTGGGCGAACCTTCCTGGCCCAGATTGACCTCACCAGTTTCCTCCAGACCCACAATCACCAATCACCAATTCCCTCAGTCAAATTTGAAGTCGTGGTCGTCTTCGACAATGAAGGATGAGCAACATGGAAACACGAAAACACTCAGCATGCAAGTCCACTGAAGACACAAATGTGCAGCGACATACTGACTGCGCAGTGTGGGCCTAACAACGTGACCACTGAAGACACAGCGACATACTGACTGCGCAGTGTGGGCCAAACAACGTGACCACTGAAGACACAGCGACATACTGACTGCGCAGTGTGGGCCAAACAACGTGACCACTGAAGACACAGCGACATACTGACTGCGCAGTGTGGGCCAAACAACGTGACCACTGAAGACACAGCGACATACTGACTGCGCAGTGTGGGCCAAACAACGTGTCCACTGAAGACACAGCGACATACTGACTGCGCAGTGTGCGCCAAACAACGTGTCCACTGAAGACACAGCGACATACTGACTGCGCAGTGTGCGCCAAACAATGTGTCCACTGAAGACACAGCGACATACTGACTGCGCAGTGTGGGCCAAACAACGTGACCACTGAAGACACAGCGACATACTGACTGCACAGTGTGGGCCAAACAACGTGACCACTGAAGACACAGCGACATACTGACTGCACAGTGTGGGCCAAACAACGTGCCCATTGAAGACACAGCGACATACTGACTGCACAGTGTGGGCCAAACAACGTGACCACTGAAGACACAGCGACATACTGACTGCACAGTGTGGGCCAAACAACGTGCCCATTGAAGACACAGCGACATACTGACTGCGCAGTGTGGGCCAAACAACGTGTCCACTGAAGACAGAAGACACAGATGTGCAGCGACATACTGACTGCGCAGTGTCGGCCAAACAACGTGTCCACTGAAGACAGAAGACACAGATGTGCAGCGACATACTGACTGCGCAGTGTGGGCCAAACAGTGTGCATACATGTAGCCAAGAAAAATCCCAAATGTTAGTGTTGTGTATTTTTGTGTTTCTGCCTGTCACCATAATCAATCAATACTTTCACTTATATAGCACGACCAGTCCATGTCAGAAGCATTCTTGTTGCACTTTACAGAAAAAGAACAAACAATGCATGCACACACACACACACACACACACACACACACACACACACACACACACACACACACACACACACACACACACACACACAGATATATATATATATCGTGGATGTTGAGGTAGGGTACACTCAACCTGCTATATGTGTGACCTTGACTCAAGTTGTCATATGCACACACAGACACACACAGACAGACAGACAGATACACAGTCACGCACAGACACACACACACACACACACGCACGCACGCACGCACGCACGCACACACACACACACACACACACACACACACACATAGTTTTTTTTACCTTGAACATAATCCCAGCATTATTAACCAGGACATCTAAACCGCCATACGAGTCTTCCAAAAAATTGCACAACTTCTTTATGCTGCCATGGTCACATACATCCAGTCGATGAAACAAAGGCTTGACCTCACTCTCCTTCGCCAGTTGCTCCACGGCCGCTCGGCCATCGCTCTCATTCCTTGCTGCAACATGTGATCAAGAATATATCAACAATTCTTTTTTTAAAGATTTTTTAAAAGTTAAAATGATGTATTTAAGAAAAAAAGGCTTTTTTTTTTTGCATTTGGATTTACAATCAGTAAAAAACAAGAAATCCCCTCATGCAAAATAACAGCAAATGGCACAACTTTGAGACAGCCTGGTAAGTTTAAATACCTGGGAATGGTCATCTCACCAGACGGCAGATGCACATTAGAAATAACCAGCAGAATTGGCCAAGCCAAAACAGCATTCAAGAAGATGAAAAGCGTTCTTATCAACAAATGCCTATCAAGAGAGTTCTTGGATGTTATGTAGAACCGATACTGTTGTACAGTTGTGAGGCATAAACAGTCAACACAAAGCTACTGTTGTATGGTTGTGAGGCGTGGACAGTCAACATGCAAATTCAGAACAAAATTGAGGCAACTGAAATGTGGTTTCTGAGAATGTTGAGAGTTCCATGGTCAGCAAAGAAAACAAACGATACAGTCTTCATGGAGGCAGACACAAGAAGATCATTGATAAGGAAGATTAGGAAAATACAGGCAACATTTATAGGACATTTTATGAGGAAAGAGGAATTAGACCAACTGGTCACAACAGGAAAGCTGGAGGGAAAGAGAACACCAGGTAGATCCAGGGAGAAAATATTGGACGGACTTGCAGGGTGGCTGAGTACAGAGAGGGTGGGAGATGTACCTGCAGCGATAGATTCGTATGGAGGGCCATGATCACCAACGCCATGCGGCAGGGCCACATGATGATGATGATGATTTATAAAAGTGGTTTGACCAGAGTGCAGTTTCAACAGCTGCCTCAACGAACATGTAACAAGAAGACACCAAGGCATCAGGAAACTCTGGGGACAGCTGGACAGTGTAAAGTCCTCAGAGAAGAACCCCTGGCCCCAACCCCCACCTCTCAAGCAAGTGATCTGGCCATAAGCTCCTGGCATTCCAAGAGAACTGGGCAGCATCCGGGTCATGATTCCTGGATGCCAGTCTGCTGTTGCATTTTTTCTTATTTTCTAAATTTATTACTATTTTTGAAAAAAAATATTCAACTCTTTGACTCCCACCAGCATTCTGCATTGTCAAACATTCTAGCAAAAGCAAAAACTTAACCCTTTGATTCCCTCACCCTGTCCACCAGCATCCTGCATTGTCAACCATGCTAACAAAAGCAAAAACTTAACCCTTTGATTCCCTCACCCTGTCCACCAGCATCCTGCATTGTCAACCATGCTAGCAAAGCAAAAACTTAACCCTTTGATTCCCTCACCCTGTCCACCAGCATCCTGCATTGTCAACCATGCTAGCAAAGCAAAAACTTAACCCTTTGATTCCCTCACCCTATCCACCAGCTTGGTGGATAAGGTGACAGAGTCAAAGGGTTAGGTTTTTGCGGTTGGTGGATAACATACGGAAGTCAAAAGGTTAACACACTAGGCATACCAAGGAGGCCTGGAAGGGAGGTATGAAGGAGACCCTGATGTTGCATGACTTTCATGCTCACTGCTAAACATTAACTCTTTCTTACACACCTCCACTCCCCAACACCCATGACGGCACAAACGAGTAAATAAAATAAGAAAGAAATGTTTGCTGAATTCATTTTTTAAAACCTTGTCACCAAATATTTATTGTGCGACTGCTCTACCCACAGAAATGTATGTCACTGCATAAGTGCATTGTACCACTATTTCTTTAAGACAGCATTTTTAAAACATTCTATCTGTTCCTCTTCTCACATTGAAGACAGCAGCAGGGAACTTTCAGTCTTTTTCTCAATTTTTTTGTATCTAGTGTTTGTTTGTTTGTAATCTTACGCTTGACAAAGGCCAGTTGGCCGAAAATTTGCGCCTGTCTTGTTTTGTTGTATTAAATACGCGTTCATATTCTTCTTTCGTGTTTTTTTTCTGGTTCCTGTTTGCTTGAACGCGGGCAGTCACACTTGTTTTGGATTTCATTCTATCTATCTGTCTGTCTTCTATCTATCTGTCTATCTAACTGTCTGTCTATCTATCTATACGCCCATCTATCTATCGATTTTATGAATGTAATTGTATGTATGTATGTATGTATGTTGGCGATCATGGACCTCCATCTGTATATATGTATGTATGTATGTATGGATGTATGGATGGATGGATTCATATATGTGTGTGTATGTATGTATGTATGTATGTATGTATGTATGTATGTATGTATGTATGTATGTATGTATGTATGGATGGATGGATTCATATATGTGTGTGTATGTATGTATGTATGTATGTATGTATGTATGTATGTATGTATGTATGTATGTATGTATGTATGTATGTATGGATGGATGGATTCATATATGTGTGTGTATGTATGTATGTATGTATGTATGTATGTATGTATGTATGTATGTATGTATGTATGAAAGTTCCAGCTAGCTTGATAGATAAAATAAACGACAACAGCAACAAATATACACAAAAATAGAAAACAACAACAATTTACAAGAACAACAACAACACACCAAAATATACACAAAAATAGAAAAACAACACACCAAATATACACAAAAATACAAAAACAACAACAATAACGTGCAACAACAATTATCATCATCATCACGTGCCTTGCCGCATGGCGTTGGCGATCATGGACCTCCATCTGTCTCTATCTATTGTTGCCCCAAGCATCTCTTCCACCCTCCTCATCTTCAGTCACTCCGCAAGTCCGTCTCGTATTTTCTCCCTGGGTCTACCTGGTGCTCTCTTTCCCTCCAGCTTTCCCGTTGTGACCAGGTGCTCCAAATCCCCCTTCCTCATAAAATGGCCTATAAATGTTGCCTGTCTTTTCCTAATCTTCCTTATCAATGATCTACTTGTGTCTGCCTCCATCAAGACTGTCTCATTTGTTTTCTTTGCTGTCCATGGAACTCTCAACATTCTTCTTAGAAATCACATCTCGGCTGCCTCAATCTTGTCCTGGCTTTGCTTGTTGACTGTCCACACCTCACATCCGTACAACAGTACTGGTTCTATATAACATTCAAGGACTCTCTTCCTGATGTTAATTGATAGGCATTTGTTGGTAATAATGCTTGTCATCTTCTTGAATGCTGTTTTGGCTTGGCCGATTCTGCCGGCTATTTCTGATGTGCATCTACCGTCTGATGAAATGATCGTTTCCAGGTATTTAAACTTATCAACCTGTCTCAAGGTTGTGCCATTTGCTGTTATTTTGCATGAGGGGATTTCATGTTTTTTACTGATCACCATGACTTCAGTCTTCCTGCTGTTTAGTTCCAACCCCTTACCTTTGCTCTCTATTTCTAGTATATTCACAAGGTTTTGTAGGTCCCTTTCATTTTCTGCAATTAGCACAGTGTCATCTGCGTATAGAATGTTGTTTATCATTTTCCCTCCAACCTTTAATCCAGGGTCTTCTTCTAGGTTTCTCATGGTGTTTTCGCTGTAAAGTGAAAACAAATCTGGTGACAAAACACAGCCCTGTCTGACTCCTCTTTTGATGTTTTGGAAAGAGCTTATATTGTTTTCTATTCTCATTGCAGCTGTTTGTTCCCAGTATATATTTCTGATTATTCGTAGATCTTTTCCATCAACATTGAGTCTCTCCAGTTGGTTGATCGATTCTTCATGTCGTACCCGATCGAAAGCCTTGGTATGGTCAACAAAGCATAAATACAAATCCTTATTCATCTCAACTGACTCTCTATGATAATTCTTAGGATGTACATGGCATTAATAGTTCCTTTCCCTTCTACAAATCCACACTGTTCTTCTGCTATTTCTCTTTTGATTCTATTCCTTGTCCTCATCATGATTATTCTTAACAGGATTTTTGTTACATGACTCATCAAACTGATCGTGCAATGGAGTTCGCATTCTATATCCCCTGTCTTCTTTGGAAGTGCAATGAAAATTGATTTTGACATATCTTTGGGGATTTTTCCAGTGTCGTAAATTTCATTTAGGAGGACTGTTATATTTTCTATGCCAAATTCCTCCAGGGCTTCAATCATCTCTGTAGTAATGTTGTCTGGTCCTGGGGCTTTTCAACAACAATAACACACCAAATATAGGCCTACACAAAAACAACAACAACAACAACAATAACACACCAAATATAGGCCTACACAAAAACAACAACAACAACGTGCAACAACAATAACACACCAAATATAGGCCTACACAAAAACAACAACAACAACAATAACACACCAAATATAGGCCTACACAAAAACAACAACAACAACAATAACACACCAAATATAGGCCTACACAAAAACAACAACAACAACAACAATAACACACCAAATATAGGCCTACACAAAAACAACAACAACAACGTGCAACAACAATAACACACCAAATATAGGCCTACACAAAAACAACAACAACAACAATAACACACCAAATATAGGCCTACACAAAAACAACAACAACAACAATAACACACCAAATATAGGCCTACACAAAAACAACAACAACAACGTGCAACAACAATAACACACCAAATATAGGCCTACACAAAAACAACAACAACAACAACAATAACACACCAAATATAGGCCTACACAAAAACAACAACAACAACAATAACACACCAAATATAGGCCTACACAAAAACAACAACAACAACAATAAACACACCAAATATAGGCCTACACAAAAACAACAACAACAACAACAACAATAACACACCAAATATAGGCCTACACAAAAACAACAACAACAATAACACACCAAATATAGGCCTACACAAAAACAACAACAACAACACACCAAATATACACAAAAACAACAACAATAACACACCAAATATAGGCCTACACAAAAACAACAACAACAATAACACACCAAATATAGGCCTACACAAAAACAACAACAACAACAACAACAATAACACACCAAATATAGGCCTACACAAAAACAACAACAATAACACACCAAATATAGGCCTACACAAAAACAACAACAACAACAACAACAATAACACACCAAATATAGGCCTACACAAAAACAACAACAACAACAATAACACACCAAATATAGGCCTACACAAAAACAACAACAACAACGTGCAACAACAATAACACACCAAATATAGGCCTACACAAAAACAACAACAACAACAACAACAACACACCAAATATACACAAAAACAACAACGTGCAACAACAACAACACACCAAATATACACAAAAATACAACAACAACAACAACAACGTGCAACAACAACAACACACCAAATATACACAAAAATACAAAAACAACAACAACAACGTGCAACAACAACAACAAAACACCAAATATACACAAAAATACAAAAACAACAACAACAACGTGCAACAACAACAACAAAACACCAAATATACACAAAAATACAACAACACACCAAATATACACAAAAATACAAAAACAACAACAACAACGTGCAACAACAACACACCAAACATACACAAAAATACAACAACAACAACAACGTGCAACAACAACACACCAAACATACACAAAAATACAACAACAACAACAACGTGCAACAACAACAACACACCAAACATACACAAAAATACAACAACAACAACAACGTGCAACAACAACAACACACCAAACATACACAAAAATACAACAACAACAACAACGTGCAACAACAACAACACACCAAACATACACAAAAATACAACAACAACAACAACGTGCAACAACAACAACACACCAAACATACACAAAAATAAAAAGAAACGGACAAAAAAACACCAGTGCTCAGTGTCACATATGAATGTAGTCTACCCTTTGCTGAGCAAAGAGAGAGGCAGGCAGACAGACAGACAGACAGACAGACAGATAGGTAGACAGACAGAGTGTTACACTTCATTCATCTTTACGAAGTGGGTGTAACGCAAACAGAGGAAATCCGGATAAAGATTACATTATCTGACCCACTAATGACTTCCCTCCTGTCCTTTGGACAGGTCCCTCTGTTGACATAGAAATACTTATCTGTGCTGGCTTCCGTCTTCTCTATTTGATGGAGACATCTCCCACATAGCAACAAAAGATTGGGGGGGGGGGGGGGGAAATACCACTTAACATGGTGCATTCAGGAAGATGGAAAGTGTTCTTACCAACGAATGCCTATCAATTAACACCAGGAAGAGAGTTCTTGAATGTTATATATACAGAACCGATAATGTTATACGGTTGTGAGGCGTGGACAGTCAAAACGCAAATTCAGAACAAAATTGAGGCAACTGTTATGTGGTTTCTAAGAAGAATGTTGAGAGTTTCACGGACAGCAAAACAAAAACAAAACAAAAAACAAACAAAAATAACAAACAAAGAAATGAGACAGTCTTGAAGGAGGCAGACACAAGAACTTCATTAATAAAGAAGACTAGGAAAAGACAAGCAACATTTATTGGACGTTTTATGAGGAAATGGGAATTAGAGTGCCTTGTCACTACAGGAAAGCTGGAGGGACAGAAAACACAAGGTAGACCCAGAGTGAAAATGTTGGGCAGACTTGCAGGGTGGCTGAGGACAGCGGGTGAGAGATGTACCCACAGCGACAAGGGATAGATTCGTATGGAGGGCCATGATCGCCAGCGCCATATGTATGTATGTATGTATGTATGTATGTATGTATGTATGTATGTATGTATGTATGTATGTCCGTACGTATATGTGTGTGCATATATGTATGTACGTATATACGTACGTACGTATGTATGTATGTATGTACGTACGTGTCGTATGTACATATGTACGTTTGTATGTATGTATGTATGTATGTATGTATGTATGTATGTATGTATGCATGTATGTATGTATGTATGCATGTATGTATGTATGTATGTATGTACGTATGTATGTATGAATGTATGTATATAACGTACGTACGTTTGTTTGTATGTAATGTATGTATGTATGTATGTATGTATGTCTGTATGTATGTATGTATATATGTGTGTATGTATGTATGTACGTACGTACGTATGTATGCATGTATGTATGTATGTACGTATGTATGCATGTATGTACGTACGTACGTATGTATGTATGTACTACGTACGTGTGTGTATATGTGTGTGTGTGCTTGTGAACGTGTATCTGTGAGTTTCTGCTGAAGTTTTAATGACAACACTCGTTGAGACATATTTTTAATCATTTTACATTTTCTGGTGGGTAACAGCCATGAAGGCAGTCTTAGTACATTTTCGATCAATGGGGAATCAAAGTGGTTAAGATGTCAGACTTCCGGTCAGAAGGTCTGGGGTTCGATTATGCCTCGGTACAGGGACAAGAGTGGCAGAATGGTTCAGACGTTTGCCTGCCAATAACTAAACTCGAGGTTCCAGGGTTCGCTCCTCATAGAGGCCTTGACTTTTCTCCTCAGTTTGACCGGAAAATCGAAATCGAACTGAACGTCTATCCTTTGAAAGGGGACGAAAAACGAGTCAGACCCTTGTGCCTTCTGGCTGCGCACGCTAAAGATCCCACGACAGCTGAAAAGCGTGAAGAGCAAGGCATTGCCCGGCTGCCTTGGTATAAATCATTGGAAAGATTGGTTGATTTCCCAAGTCCCATCCCTTGAAGACCAATTAGACTTCTTGCCTTTCTGAAATCTTGGTTAAAAAACCCAGTGAATATGAATATGAATTTGAAGCGAGGAAGACGGGGATAGGCGCCGCCCTCGTGGTGCTGGCCCCGGGAAAAGTTGAGGTCTCTGCCACCTCACTCCCCTAGTACCCTAGGATAATGGAACTATCCAGGTAGGACCTCAGGACCTGGACAGCTCGTGGGTTTATGTGCAGGCTTAAGGCTTGTGCCGTGATCATTCTGGATCTTCTCCATCACATGGCACCTGTGACGTTAGTGCACATGGAAGTCGTTCTGAGCGCGGAGACGTCATCTTGAGAAACTGAAACTGAAACTGGGTACCCTGGGTACCTCCCGTCTGGTGGGTAAAGGGTGGAGATTTTTCTGATTTCCAACATCAACATGTGTGCAGACCTGTTAATGTCTAAAGTCCCTTTCTGTATGTATACACACGATATCAAAAACGCATGTTAAATATTCTTACAGCATGTCAGTGCCCCTCGGCTTATGGAAACATGAAAACAGCCAGCATGCACACCCAACCACCCAACCAAAGATGGTGTACACAGACTATGCAGCAACATACAACCTGCACAGTGTGGCCAAAAAAAAAAAAAGAAAGAAATCAGGTCACTGAAAAGAAAAACCACCAAAAATGCAAAACTAAAGTGTGGTATTCAAGTTCATATTGCTTATAACCCAGTCAACTACTAGAGTCATATCAAGGTTAACACCACGTCAAAAACGACAACCAGGTTAAGATAAAAGACAAGTTAAAAACCATGTTTATTGTGGTATGACCAGACAAAGACAAAGTCACACACAACACATCCCGCATACTTAATGTGGATTTAACGCTGAAAACATTTGTGTGTCTGAATACAAATGCCTCTTCTGTACTTGTCGTGAAAAATTAATCACAAAATATACAGCCTAGGGTGTCATTTCTACATGTCCTTGTCTGAACAGGTTTGTCTAGTTCAAATAAGGGCACACCTATTTCAATACAAGTGTGTAGTGCTCCGTTTCAAATATTGCTGAAGCTTCTTCGATGATAAACAGATTACTTCCAATATTCCTGTATCTGACGTCTTGTGAAAGACTTATTGTACTAGATTTACACGAAAATAAAATATGTTTAAAACAAAACAAAATAAATGCTTCGTTGTTAAGTAGGTATTCCTTAACTCAAAACTTGACATAAAATAATGCAAGTATAAAACTGTCTACAAGTACATGTAGATCCAGTGCAATTTATAGACATACGACATCTGATTTCCCATCTCCTATGTGTGTGTGTGTGTGTGTGTGTGTGTGTGTGTGTGTGTGTGTGTGAGTGTGTGTGCATGTGTATGAGTGAGAGAGAGAGTGTGTGTGTGTTCATGTGTGTGTTGTGTGTGAGTGTGTGTGCATGTGTGTGTGTGTGTGAGTGAGAGAGAGAGAGTGTGTGTGTGTGTCCATGTGTGTGTGTGCGCATGATTGTGTGCGTGTGTGTGTGTTGCATGTGTGTTGTGTGCGTGTGTGTGTGTAGGTGTGTGTGTATGTATGCATGATTGTGTGTGTGTGTGTCTGCGCGCGCGTGCGTGCATGAGTGCACATGTGTGTGTGCGTGTGCGCGCGCGCGCGCGTGCGTGTGCGTGTGTGTGTGGGTATGAGCACACACACGTTTTTCATTTATGCATGTTTTGTATGCCTGTGCACCTCCATACATTCTTGTATGCATGCTTGTGTTTTTTTGTTTTTGTTTTTTTAAATGCTTTTGCCCCTTTTGGCGACTTGAGTCGACCATAGGTGTTCATAACTTTAGTCAGCTGCAGTGGACAAACTGTCAAGACATGCTGGCAACTGAATCAACCTGGATAATGATGTACTCTTGTCCCTGCTGTTTTCTGTATAAGGCAGGAGTAAGACTGATGGTTGAGTTCCAATCTCTGTGGTGCAGTGGTTAACACAACGGACTACCGACTGAAAGATTGTGGGTTTGAACCCCCTTCAGTCCCTTCAATAATTGCTGGAGGATTTTTCGACTCTAATCGGCTCCTACCCAGAGTTGGGCGTGCTGTGGACTCTTTGGGAAGACTGGGACCACACAGTTGAGTCTCATCCACTTCACAAATGCGTCATTGAGCGTGTTGCTGAAATCTTCTGAACAGCACCGCAGGTGTCTGTATCTCTCGGGACTGGTTGACGCCAGGATATATTATGATAGTAAGCGTAGAGTACATGTACATCCCTGTCACGCAGTCTCAATCCTAGATGGAACTCCATAACATCATGATTATCATCCTCATCGACATCATCCTTATCGCATTGTAAAAACTGTACCAGCTTCTGTGGCCATTAAGATGGCGTAGAAAATGGGAAAAATGAAAAAAAAAAAAAAAAAAAAAAAGATGAGCAAAAAGGGAACCTCCCTGAGTGCAATGATCCTTTACAACAAAAGGCTCCAATGTCATAAAAAGTTTCACCCTTTGACTCACGCACCCTGTTTACCAGCATCCTGCATTGTCTACTATGTTAGCAAAGCAAAGTTTTAACCCTTTGACATCTTCACCCTATCCACTAGCTTCCTGCAGGAAGCTGGTGGATAGGTTGAAGGAGTCAAAGGATGAAGTTTTTGCAGCTGGTGAATAGTGTGTGGGAGTCGAAGGGTTAAAGGCACAGCAAGACTGTTATGGAGGGAAGCAATTCAGAAGCTACTTGAACTGCAACTACTGATTAAGTAGTTATTAAGTAACACTAAAATCTAAAAGGAACCAGAAAAAACACGAAAAAGAATAAGAACGCATATTTAATACAACCAGACAAGACAGGCGCAAATTTTCGACCGACTGGCCTTTGTCAAGCATAAGATCACAAACAAACAAACACCAGATACAAAAATTAGGAGAAAAAGACTAAAATTCCCTGCTGCTTCGTCCAGTGTGAGAAAAGGAAAACACTGAAACTTCCCTGCTGCTCCGTCCAGAGTGAGAAAAAGGAATAAATATTTATTCTTTTCCTTTTCTCACACTGGACAGAGCAGCAGGGAAGTTTCAGTGTTTCAGACTAACCAGAGTGCACCATGATGTGTTTTCATCTCACCTGTGAGAATGACATCCCCATCAAATTTCTTGCACAGGCTGCGGACAATCTCCAACCCAATGCCTTTGTTTCCACCCGTCACCTGCACACACACACACACACACACACACACACACACACACACACACACACACACACACACAACCACCACACACACACACCCCACACACACACACAACATACCACAAGCAACTACGCAACACACACACACACACACACACAAATCTATAACATCATTCATAAAGTGTATAAAACTTTATCGTAAGCATTAGATATTTGTGTCACACACACACACACATAACACACAACACACACCACAACACACACACACACACACACACACACACACACACAACACACACACACACACACAACACACACACACACACACACACACACACACACACACACACACACACACACACACACACACACACACACACACAACAACACACACACACACAAACACACACAACACACAAAACAAAACACACACACACACACAAACACACACAACACAAACAACACACACACACACAAAAAAACACACAACACACACACACACAACCACACAACACACACACACACACACACACACACAACACACACACACACACACACACACACACACGCATGCAGTCGTACACATAAACTGACATCATAATACTAGCGCCATTACACGATCACTGCTCAGACCGCCTTATACTACGCCTATGACACAGCAAATACATTTCCATAATCATATGAATAACAATTGCCATATATAATACAATGGCATTGCACAGTATACAAACTGCGCATAGAATGACCATAAAAGAACAATTATAAAATACAGTCACAAGGACATCAGTATAGACATGCATATAAGCGTACGCCCCCCCCCCCCCCCCACGCACACACACACACACACACACACACTATAATCTATGTACTCTTTCACAAAGAGTATAAACTTGTTTCGCAGATGTTAGACATTTGTGTCACACACACACAACACACACACACACACACACACACACACACACAACACACGCGCCACACACACACACACACACACACACACACACACACACTATAATCTATGTACTCTTTCACAAAGAGTATAAACTTGTTTCGCAGATGTTAGACATTTGTGTCACACACAACACACACACACACACACACACACACACACACACACCACACACACAAACCCCAACACGCGCACACACACACACACACACACACACACACACACACACACACACACACACACACACACACTATAATCTATGTACTCTTTCACAAGAGTATA
>JAPXFY010000034.1:35031309-35036309 GCA_030674185.1 Monoplex corrugatus
ATGTATGAAAAACGTTTTGACTGGTATTTGTATTTATGTCTGAAATACATTTTGACTGGTATTTGTATTTATGTCTGAAATATATTTTGACTGATATTTGTATTTATGTCTGAAATACATTTGTATTTACATTTATGTATGAAATACATTTTGACTGGTATTTGCATTTATGTATGAAATGTATTTTGACTGATATTTGTATTTATGTCTGAAATACATTTGTATTTTACATTTATGTATGAAATACATTTTGACTGGTATTTGCATTTATGTATGAAATGTATTTTGACTGGCATTTGCATTTATGTCTGAAATACATTTGTATTTACATTTATGTATGAAATACATTTTGACTGGTATTTGCATTTATGTATGAAATGTATTTTGACTGATATTTGTATTTATGTCTGAAATACATTTGTATTTACATTTATGTATGAAATACATTTTGACTGGTATTTGCATTTATGTATGAAATATATTTTGACTGATATTTGTATTTATGTCTGAAATACATTTGTATTTACATTTATGTATGAAATACATTTTGACTGGCATTTGCATTTATGCATGAACTACATTTTGATTGGTATTCGGTGCTAAAGTCAGAGACATAAAAGACAGACCCATAGAGACAGACCCATAGACAGACCCATAGAGACAGACCCACAGAGACAGACCCATAGAGACAGACCCACAGAGACAGACCCACAGAGACAGACCCATAGAGACAGACCCATAGAGATAGACCCATAGAGACAGACCCATAGAGATAGACCCATAGAGATAGACCCATAGACAGATTCATAAACACAGACCCATAGACAGACTCACAAAGATAGACCCATAGAGACAGACCCATACAGATAGACCCATAGAGACAGACCCATAGAGATAGACCCATAGCAACAGACCCACACAGACCCATAGAAACAGACCCATAGAGACAGACCCATAGAGATAGACCCATAGAGACAGACTCATAGAGATAGACCCATACAGATAGACCCATAGAGACAGACCCATAGAGATAGACCCATAAGATAGACCCACAGAGATAGACCCACAGAGACAGACCCATAGAGACAGACCCATAGAGACAGAGACAGACCCATAGAGACAGATTCATAGACAGACCCATAGAGATAGACCCACAGAGACAATCCCATAGACAGACCAATAGAGACAGACCCACAGAGATAGACCCATAGAGATAGACCCATAGAGACAGACCCACAGAGACAGACCCACAGAGATAGACCAATAGAGACAGACCCACAGAGATAGACCCATAGAGACAGACCAATAGAGACAGACCCACAGAGCTAGACCAATAGAGACAGACCCATAGAGATAGACCCGTAGAGACAGACCCATAGAGATAGACCCATAGACAGACCCATAGAAACAGACTCACAGAGATAGACCCATAGAGATAGACCCATAGAGACAGACCCATAGAGATAGACCCATACAGACAGACCCACAGAGATGGACCCATAGAGATAGACCCACGGAGATAGACCCATAGAGATAGACCCATTGAGATAGACCCACAGAGATAGACCCACAGACAGACCCATAGATATAACCATAGAGACAGACCCATAGATATAACCATAGAGACAGACCCATAGATATAACCATAGAGACAGACCCATAGATATAACCACAGAGACAGACCCATAGATATAACCACAGAGACAGACCCATAGATATAACCACAGAGACAGACCCATAGATATAACCATAGAGACAGACCCATAGATATAACCATAGAGACAGACCCATAGATATAACCATAGAGACAGACCCATAGATATAACCACAGAGACAGACCCATAGATATAACCACAGAGACAGACCCATAGATATAACCACAGAGACAGACCCATAGATATAACCATAGAGACAGACCCATAGATATAACCATAGAGATAGACCCATAGATATAACCACAGAGACAGACCCATAGATATAACCATAGAGACAGACCCATAGATATAACCACAGAGACAGACCATAGATATAACCACAGAGACAGACCCATAGATATAACCACAGAGACAGACCCATAGATATAACCATAGAGACAGACCACATATATAACCATAGAGACAGACCCATAGATATAACCACAGAGACAGACCCATAGATATAACCATGGAGACAGACCCATAGATATAACCATAAAGACAGACCATAGATATAACCATAGAGACAGACCCATAGATATAACCACAGAGACAGGCCCATAGATATAACCACAGAGACACACAGAACCATAGAGACAAACCCACAGACATAAAGACTCATAGACACAATCCTACACAGACAAAACCTAGGGACACACACTCATACAGTCATAGAGACACTCAAGGTTGTGCCGTTTGCTGTTATTTTGCATGAGGGGATTTCATGTTTTTTTTTTACTGATCACCATGACTTCAGTCTTCCTGCTGTTTAGTTCCAACCCTTACCTTTGCTTTCTATTTCTAGTATATTTACAAGGTTTTGTAGGTCCCTTTTATTTTCTGCAATTAGCACGGTGTCATTTGCGTATCAAATATTGTTTATCATTTTTCCTCCAACCTTTAATCCAGGGTCTTCCTCTAGGTTTCTCATGATGTTTTCGCTGTAAAGTAAAAACAGATCTGGTGACAAAACACAACCCTGTCTGACTCCTCTTTTGATGTTTTGGATAGAGCTTATATCGTTTTCTATTCTCATTGCAGCTGTTTGTTCCCAATACATATTTCTGATTATTCATAGATCTTTTCCATCAATATTGAGTCTTTCTTGTTGGTTGATCAATTCTTCATGTCTTACCCGATCAAAGGCCTTGGTATAATCAACAAAGCATAAATATAAATCCTTATTCATTTCGACTGACCTCTCTATGATAGTTCTTAGGATGTATATGACATTAATAGTTCCTTTCCCTTCCACATATCAACACTATTCATCTGCTATTTCACCTTTGATTCTGTTCCTTGCCCTCATCATGATTATTCTTAACAGGATTTTTGTTACATGACTCATCAAACTGATTGTGCGATGGAGTTCGCATTCTATAGCCCCTGTCTTCTTTGAAAGCGCAATATAAATTGATTTTGACATATCTTTGGGGATTTTTCCAGTGTCGTAAATTTCATTTAGGAGCACTGTTATTTTTTCAATACCAAATTCCTCCAGGGCTTCAATCATCTCTGTAGTAATGTTGTCTGGTCCTGGGGCTTTTCCTGGTTTCATCTTTTTCAGTGCTGCTCTAACTTCATCTTTCATTATGGGTTGTCCTTCAAAGTTCTTTCTTATAATTATGCATATCCACAAAGACAGACATCGACAAACCTACAGAGACCGTGATACAGACCCACAAAGACCGACAAAAGTTCAGACAATCACAGAGACAAACACACAGACTCACAGACAACACACACACACACTCACACACACAATCCACAGACACAGAGAGACCCATAGATACCATGACAGACCCACACATATACACAGACCTACAGAGTTCTACATCAATCAATCAATCAATCAATCAATCTATATATCTATTTATCTATACACACACACACACACACACACATATATATATAACACATATATAACACACACACACACACAGGTATGTACACACACACACGCGTGTGTGTGTGTGTGTGTGTGTGTGTGTGTGTGTGTGTGTGTGTGTGTGTGTGTGTGTGTGTGTGTGTGTGTGTGTGTGTGTGTGTGTGTGTGTGTGTGTGTGTGTGTGTGTGTGTGTGTGTGTGTGTACATATCTGTAGACACAGAAGCTGTACAGAGACACACCCAAAAGACAGACCCAATGAGATACAAAGACAGACCCAGTAAGATGCAGAGATCCAGAAATATGCAGAGACAGACCCAGTCAGATGTAAAGACAGACCCAGAGAGATGTAAAGACAGAGAGAGATGAAGATACAGACCCGATGATATGCAAAGACAGGCCTATACAGATGAAGAGACAGACCAAGAGAGATGAAGAGACAGACCAAGAGAGATGAAGAGACAGACCAAGAGAGATGAAGACAGACCAAGAGAGATGAAGAGACAGATCAAGAGAGATGAAGAGACAGACCAAGAGATGAAGAGACAGACCCAATGAGATGCAGAGACAGACCCAATGAGATGCAAGACAGACATGGATGCAGAACAGACCCAATGCGATGCAGAGATGGACCCAATGAGATGCAGAGACAGGCTCAGACAGATGAAGAGACAGACCCAATGAGATGCAGACATAGATCCAGAGAGATGAAAAGACAGACCCAATACGATGCAGAGACAGACCCAGTGAGATGCAGAGATATATCCAGAGATACAGAAACATAGCTTGAGAAACTTATAAGCACAGACCCACAGAGACGGTGACAGACCAAGAAACATACAGAGACAGATTCAGAGACTGAGACAGACCCAGACTGAGACAAACCAGAGAGAGGGACAGACTCAGTGAGTCATTCAGACCAAGACAGACAGAGACAGACCCTAAGACAGACATAAATACGATCCCCAGAAAGACAGAGACAGATCCAGAGAGATAGAAAGCTAACCAGAGAAAACGCTAACAAACTAAAACAGAAAGACCTACAGACTGATCCAGACAGACATCCAGAGAGACAGACCCAGACACATACAGACCGATCCTGTGTGACACAGACAGACCTTCAAAGACAATCCTAAAAAGCATATGTACATGTAGCAGGTTAAGAAATAAACATAGGCCTACTAGAATTATCAAATAACAGCTGCTTTCTTGTCATGCAGTCAGCAGGACACTACACACTCATTTATAAATAAAACAGAGAGAGAGAAAGAGAGAGGGGGAGGGGTGAGAGAGAAAGAGAGAGAGAGAGGGGCAGGGGTAAGAGAGAAAGAGAGAGAGGGAGAGAGAGAAAGACAAGAGAGAGCAGAGAGACAGAGACAGAGAGAGACAGAGAGACAGCCAGTGAGCCACAGACACACAC
>JAPXFY010000034.1:35041309-35061309 GCA_030674185.1 Monoplex corrugatus
TGATGGAAATGGTAGGGGAATCAAAGACTTAAGTTAAGTTGCTGTTAGGCAGGGTGCACAAGTCAAATGGTTAAACCCTGGACCTTTTGCTTTCCAGGCAAGCTCTATAAGCCCTGTAAGTGTAAGCCCTATAAGCCTAACCATGCAATTGCATGTGCCACCACTCCACTTATAGCCTAACTTTAACCTTTTGACTCCTGCACCATATCCACCAGCCTAAAAAAACAACTCTTTGATTCACTCACCCTATCTACCAGCTTCCTGCAGGAAGCTGTTGGATAGGTAAGTCAAAGGGTTAAGCTTTTGATCTGGTAGCCTGGTTGACAACCAAGGATGCTGGTGGATAAGGTGCGGGAGTCAAAGGGTTAAGCAGAACAAAAGAGCAACAACATAGATATAATTTAACCCTTTGACTCCCACACCCTGTCCACCAGCATCCTGCATTGTCAACTAAGCTAGCAAAGCAAAACTTAACCCTTTGACTCCCTCACCCTATCCACCAGCTTCCTGCAGGAAGCTGGTGGACAGGGTGAGAAGTCAAACAGTTTTTGCAGTTGGTGGACAGAGTGAAGGAGTCAAAGGGTTAAACATGTATTAGAATACATGTATTCACAACATAGAGCGCCAAAGCCATCAACTGATCAAGGTTCAGTCCAAGGACTTCAGATGACAGTTTACCAACTTGACCATTGCATCCGTCAGTTGTTGCAGTTGTTTAATGTTGTTGCTGTTGCTAAACAACAGCAACAAGAACTGATGGATGCAGTGGTCAAGTTGGTAATAACAGAACAAGTGCCATGGTCCCTTAGTCATTATTACTTTATTACACCTACATGTATGAAATCACTGTATGCACCATTGTTTACACTTACTTGTGTCGTAGCGCTGTCGCCGTGACCCGGCCTCATCAGGACTGACTGTGTGACTGATAGTCAGTCGCTGATGAGGCCGGGTCACGGCGACAGCGCTACGACACAAGTGACAGTCAGTCGCTGATGAGGCCGGGTCACGGCGACAGCGCTACGACACAAGTAAGTGTAAACAATGGTGCATACAGTGATTCCATATGTGTAGGTGTTATAAAGTAATAATGACTAATGGATTCAGTAAAACCTACGTGGCGGACTGCTATAATTTGTCAAAATAGTGCCATGGTCAAGCTGGTAAACTTTTTTAGACTTCCAAGTCTGATCTGCATATACAGATACCTTTGCCTGGTAGGTAAAGGGTGTATATTTTTCCAATCTCTCACATTAATATGTATGCAGACCTGCCAACACTTAATCCCTTTCATGTACATACCTATCCATAATATTAAATGTGCACAGAGATTGATAGAAAGTCATGTAAAGTTATGTCCGTGGCCATCTTAAGGAAACAGAAAAAAAAGCAACACTGAATATAACTGGGCATGCATGCCCACTGAAGATCAAGATGGAATATGCAGACTGTGCTGCAGTGTATAGCAACATCTTATTTGCACAGTTTGGGCAAAATATGAACAAAAACAAAACAAAAACAAAAAACAAAACAAAACAAAAGAAAACATTCTTGCATGATACATGCAGCGAGAAAAAATCTGTTACATATTAAAAAATCATCCAAACTACATTTCAAATAAACAAACGCATTCGATTCCCAAGATGATGATCCAAATAAACTAAAGCATCTATCCTCAAGATCCCTTCTATTTCACTAGCCGATACGATCGTAACGATGCACCGCAATGCAATACACTCTGCTGCGCATCTCGATCAACTGTACCAGTCTACAATTACACTGCAAGTTTTGAAGACAATGAAGTCACACAAGCAGGCGCAATGAATCGATTACGGATTAGCCTAGTGCAGTAGCACTGTAGTGGCTGAACAAAAACAAAGTAACTTTTAGTAACTAAGTAAGTCATCTGCACTGTCCGTCCCACTTACCACAGCTACCCTGGTTATCGACGCCATCACCGTGTACCAGTAGGGATGTAAACTACAGTCGAAACAGGTTACATGGCCAGTCTAAAACGCGTAACTCAATCTGAACGACACATCCTTCCAAATCTTGCCTCGAGTCAACAGTCCCGAATCAACTGTATGAAACGTCAACCTTCGAGTGCGTGAAGCAGACGACAGAAGTGTCAGGGGGAATAAGTCTCTTCGATTGCGTTCTCCATTTCCGTTTTTCCAACACAGAGCGGCACGATGAATTTGGAACTTCTAGGTAAAATTACAAATGAAAGAATTGATTGATGTTCAGTGTGAAATCAGAATCATCAGTGCCAGGATTAGATCTAGTCGGTCTGTATATCATTTATTGTGCATGTTGGGACAGCAGGCCTATTCAGTAACTGACAGTACAACTATATGAAGATTCAGCACTTGCTTAATTGTTAAGTAAGTTGTTTACCAACAATGCCAGTTTGAGTTTATGAGTTATTGTTGATTTGTATTGTGATTATGATGCAATCATCGACGAATATAAACTACTATACTGTTACGACTGAAATACTCACTAACTTCAGTTACGACTGAAAGACTGACGACAGTAGTACACTCACCGACTAAGTCGATTGACCCGACTACGGACTAGTCAAGACTAACAAGTAACATGAACTTCTTGTCAGTTTGGTAGCATTAATTAGAGACAACCAACTGAAACACTTGACGAGTACACTGTACAGACCTGACCACTAATTCTAACATTAGTGGGATTAATACAAGCACTAAGTAGTAACACTAGCAGCTGTTCTGTCAATACTGTCATAGTAGTAGGGTGTCTTTCTGACAACTAGCCTACTGATTACTACAATGTCAAATTTGGAGACTAGATATCTAGTAAGTGGACACACATAAACACGCCCATGCCTACCCTATCAGTACCATGCATGCATTCACATTTGTGTGCATAATGATAATGTTCAATGAGTCATCATCATCATCATGTGCCCTGCCGCATGGCACTGCCGATCATGGCCCTCCACACAGATCTGTCCCTTGTCGTTGCAACTATAATGCAAGTACATCTCCCACCCACTCTGTCTTCAGCCACCTTGCAAGTCGGTCCAATATTTTCTTCCTGTCTACTTGGTGTTCTCTTTCACTTCAGCCTCCCTGTAATGACCAGGTGTTCTAATTCTCCTTTCCTCATAAGATGTATAAATCTTGATCGTCTTATCCTAATCTTGGTTATTAATGATCTTCTTGTGTCTGCCTGGCTGGCCATGGTGAACTCAGGAATGTTTGCTATGGTGGTTTCCCATTGTCTTCCATCGGTTTTTGTGCAGACTCTCCACTAGCCCTTGTTGTTCCCATGACAACCCACAAGGCAGTGGGGGCGATTTTCTGTCAGGTTAGCCTTCTTCTCTCCCGAGATAACCACAAGCAGTGGTGCTATTTACCCATTGTACTTATAGCCTGTGTCAAAGCATGCTCATTGCACTTAAATGCATTTAGGACCCTCAGCCTATCCGTCAGCCAACTAAAAGACTTTGCAATTTGCACTGCATTCAGAGAAAAAGCATTTTGGAAAGGGATGTGTGTGTATGCAAACACTTTGATAACGTTTTGTAAGCATAAACTTACCATGTATGAAGTATGAAAAATTATTTATGTCTCGCAAACGATTTCGTAAAAATAATCTTTGTACTGATTTTTTTGTCGGATAAAGTTGAGCCAAAAATTGAATAAGCATTATTTGTTTATAAATGTTAGTTCTGAGCAAACTTTCTTGTATGAATTGAATGTCATTCTCTCTTTGTTTCAGAATCATTTGGGCAGAATTATCCAGAGGTAAGTGTCAAAATCAAAAACAAGTCAGAAAAACAAAAGTAGAATTCGAACACATTATAACATTTTGAAACAAAACAGGTGCAAAGTTTCGGCCAGCTGGCCATTGTCAGGCATTATACATAAAAGACACTAATCTGCCATTTTACCCTGCTGGATGCTGTGTTTTGGAAGTTGTTTGCTGGTTTTTTGTTTGTTTGTTTTTTGGTGCTGAGTGCCATACTTTTTTGGTGTATGTTATGTATACGATTGACAAAGGCCAGTTGGCCAAAAATTCATGTCTGTCTTGTTTTGTTACATCAGATATGTGTTCTGATTCTGTTTTTGTGTTTTCTGTTTCATATTTGTAGAATATCCTGGCAATGATTTTTATTCAGATGTCAAAATCAAGATTCCGTTTGAGTGTTAGTATAATAATTATGTGCACACAATCAGTCACTTTGGGAAGTGGTTTGTATATAAAGCAATGACTGGGAGATTGTAAGTTCAGGTCCCATTAGTCCAGATCACTGGTGGATTTTTCAATCTAACTGGTCTCCTACATCACATGTAAATGCACATAGATATCATTTGTGGATGCATCGTTGAAGGAGTAACACAGCAGATGTGTGTATTTCTGGAGCATGGTATAAATCATTGTGTATTGTGAAAGTACTCTTAGATTACAGTATGCAGTCTTAGATTACAATATGCTGTTAGTGTCATAATCACTCTGTTCGATGTTGCTTCTTATTTTCTTGCTCTGATAGTCTTCCTGTTGTGTCTTATTTAAGCACTGACTGTGTGCAGGATTTTGATGGCGCTCTGGACTGTGTCAGTATTGCAGTGACCTGTTCCTTCAATCGCCAGGGGACGCTGTTTGCTGTCGGCTGTAATGATGGCAGAATCGTCATTTGGGATTTCCTCACACGTGGCATTGCGAAGGTTATCAATGCGCACGTCCACCCTGTCTGTTCTCTCAGGTTAGTGGTTGTTGACTTTGTGTGTTTGGGGTTGGGGTGGTTTGTGTACATGTGTGTTGGGTAGTGCGGTATGTGTGTTGGGTGGTGCGGTATGTGTACATGTGTGTTGGGTGGCGCGGTATGTGTACATGTGTGTTGGGTGGTGCGGTATGTGTACATGTGTGTTGGGAGGCGCGGTATGTGTACATGTGTGTTGGGTGGTGCGGTATGTGTACATGTGTGTTGGGTGGTGCGGTATGTGTACATGTGTGGTGGGAGGCGCGCTATGTGTGTTGGGTGGTGCGGTATGTGTGTTGGGTGGTGCGGTATGTGTACATGTGTGTTGGGTGGTGCGGTATGTGTACATGTGTGTTGGGTGGTGCGGTATGTGTGTTGGGTGGTGCGGTATGTGTACATGTGTGTTGGGTGGTGCGGTATGTGTACATGTGTGTTGGTGGTGCAGTATGTGTACATGTGTGTTGGGTGGCGCGGTATGTGTACATGTGTGTTGGGTGGCGCGGTATGTGTGTTGGGTGGTGCGGTATGTGTACATGTGTGTTGGGTGGCGCGGTATGTGTACATGTGTGTTGGTGATGCGGTATGTATACATGTGTGTGGTGGTGTGGTTCATATCTGTGTGTTGGGTGTTACTGTTAGGTTTTGTGTTGGGTGATTTGCTTTGTGTCTGTGTGTTGGGTGGTGTAGTATGTGTCCATGTGTGTGGTGGTGTGGTTTATGTCTGTGTGTTGGGTGTTACACATTGTGTAGGGTGATTGGTTTTGTGTCTGTGTGTTGAGTGTTACATATTGTGTAGGGTGATTGGTTTTGTGTCTGTGTGTTGGGTGTTACATATTGTGTAGGGTGATTGGTTTTGTGTCTGTGTGTTGGTGTTACATATTGTGTAGGGTGATTGGTTTTGTGTCTGTGTGTTGAGTGTTACATATTGTGTAGGGTGATTGGTTTTGTGTCTGTGTGTTGAGTGTTACATATTGTGTAGGGTGATTGGTTTTGTGTCTGTGTGTTGAGTGTTACATATTGTGTAGGGTGATTGGTTTTGTGTCTGTGTTGAGTGTTACATATTGTGTAGGGTGATTGGTTTTGTGTCTGTGTGTTGAGTGTTACATATTGTGTAGAGTGATTGGTTTTGTGTCTGTGTGTTGAGTGTTACATATTGTGTAGGGTGATTGGTTTTGTGTCTGTGTGTTGAGTGTTACATATTGTGTAGGGTGATTGGTTTTGTGTCTGTGTGTTGAGTGTTACATATTGTGTAGAGTGATTGGTTTTGTGTCTTTGTTGAGTGTTACATATTGTGTAGGGTGATTGGTTTTGTGTCTGTGTGTTGAGTGTTACACATTGTGTAGGGTGATTGGTTTTGTGTCTGTGTTGAGTGTTACATATTGTGTAGGGTGATTGGTTTTGTGTCTGTGTGTTGAGTGTTACATATTGTGTAGGGTGATTGGTTTTGTGTCTGTGTGTTGAGTGTTACATATTGTGTAGAGTGATTGGTTTTGTGTCTGTGTGTTGAGTGTTACATATTGTGTAGGGTGATTGGTTTTGTGTCTGTGTGTTGAGTGTTACATATTGTGTAGGGTGATTGGTTTTGTCTGTGTTGAGTGTTACATATTGTGTAGGGTGATTGGTTTTGTCTGTGTTGAGTGTTACATATTGTGTAGGGTGATTGGTTTTGTCTGTGTTGAGTGTTACATATTGTGTAGGGTGATTGGTTTTGTCTGTGTTGAGTGTTACATATTGTGTAGGGTGATTGGTTTTGTGTCTGTGTGTTGAGTGGTGCTGTTTGTGTACGTGTGTGTGGTGGTGTAATAATAATAATAATATATTTTATTTATATAGCGCAAAATCTTGATAAAATCAAATCTAAGCGCTGAGCGTATACATGCATACATACCTACATACATATGAGCGTATACATGCATACATACATGCATACATACTTACATACATAAATCTAAGCTGAGCGTATACATGCATACATACATACATACATAAATCTAAGCGTATACATACATACATACGTACGTACACACATGCATACATAATAATTACAATATATATATAGCGCAAATCTCGACAAAATCAAATCCAAGCGCCGAAAAGACACACACGCACGCACGCACGCACGCACACACACGCACACGCACACGCACACACACACACACACACACACACACACACACACACACACACACACACACACACACACACACACACACACACACACACACACATGCATGGCCACAAATGGGGAGAAAAAAATAAAAGCAATAAAAGCAAGAATAAAACCAATGGAAAACCACAGAGAGCACATCATATACAATTATATATTAAAACAAAGTGATTCCCCTCCGAGCGGAGACAGGCTGCAGAGGGGGTTGAGTGAGGTTAGGATTTTATGCAGAGGAGAAAAGGTGGGTTTTGAGAGTGGACTTGAAGGAGGCAAAAGTAGGTTGCTGACGGACTGAGAGAGGAAGTTTGTTCCAGGAGAGTGGACCAGAAACAGAAAAGGCTCGTGGACCATAGGTATTGAGCTTAGTACGTGGAAAGCGAAAAGTCAGAGGATCGGAGGCAGAGCGGAGGGTACGTGAGGGAACATAGATCTCAAGTAGGCTTGACAGGTAATCGGGGGCTGCGTTATTGAGGCTTTTGTAGCACATGGTGTCTAGTTTGTACTGTATGCGCTTTGATACAGGGAGCCAGTGTAGTTGTGCCAGGAGAGGAGATATGTGGTCAGCTTTTTTCTTTTTGAGTACAAGGCGTACAGCATTGTTTTGAATGCGCTGTAGGATGTGAATGGTGGAGGCAGGAAGACCAGACAGGAGTGAATTGCAATAGTCAATGCGAGACATTATGAAGGAGAGAATGAGTTTTGCAGTTGTTTCGACAGAGAGATACTTCCTGATCAGGCTTATACAATGGAGATGATAGTAGCAAGATCTGGCACACGGCTGTGTGAAGCTGACTTTCAGTTGGCGCTGACCCCGTTCCTGAACTGATAGTGACCTCTGAGAGGCTAGCACGCGGTGCACACACTAATTGTAGCGACGGCCGCTCCCTCCCTTTCACTCCATCGCGCTCAACCGGAATGCCGCTCAGCACACACAGGCCTAAGCGATAACGCATCGCCGCGGAACATAGGTGGCCGGTGCTTACAGGGTAGTATCAGTACAAAACCGTAAACCATGTCTTTGGAAAGCAATACATAGTTACGCTCTCATGTGCATTCGAAAGCCAATAAATCCAGCTTTCTTCCGGTATAAAAAAATGTTCCTGTAGCTTTTCAAACAAAGGAATGACAACGACGGAAAGACAGCGAGAAAGCATGCTACAGTAGAAGGAAATATGCAACTTTGTTAAAAATGGGTGTTTTAAACTCCCCATTGTGAACATGCAATTATTATTTTGACGTTAAATTAATGACAGAAACATTTTGACATACGTACACAACAAGACACAAGAAATAAAAACATAATGGCAATTACCTGGCTCTTGTTATGGACTCAAACGCAAGTCTGGTGAAAATCAACTGTACAGTATCCATAATGAGAAATAGGCACAGAAACACTATAAGATGAGGGGGAGAACGTGTGAAAGACAAAACGATCAGTGGATTTATGATAACAGTACATTCATAAAGTTTACTGATGATTTGATAAAGTTGATACTGAGTGAAAACAGGTTACACAACGGGGAGATGAGAGGGTGAAGAGGAGGGGTGGCTGGGGGGGAGCAGACGGGTTGGCTGAGTGAGATTACACAGTCTTGGAGGTCGTTGCCACAGACAGCATGGGAAGCGTGGTTTGTAGTTCAGGAGACACTAAAGATAATTGTTCTCTCATAATGATCATCAGCTGTTCTTTTTTACTTCTGACTCCCCAAAGTTGATGGCCCTATCAGACTACTGTCAAAGTCTCCGCCACAGTCCATAACAGTTTGGTCCATGTCACTGTCTGCCTTCCGTTTGGGGGCTCCGACTTGCGACTTTTTTGGCCGGCCACATTTTGTCTGCATATCAAAATGATGACAAACTTGACACTCAGCGACAGACAAAGTACCACTGAACTCAGTCCACATGTTCTGTGTGCGCATTATGTCACTGAGTGCACGAGTGTTGGCCGTAGTTTGGTTAGTCACCGTTGTTTTGGATTTTTTCAGTTTCATTATTCGGTAATAACACCTGAGACACAGAGCTTTGGGATGCTGTCCTTCCGTATCTGAATTAATATCAATGCTATGGAACACAAGCAGCTCATAAGCGTATTCAACACAGAGTTTAATATTTGATCGTTTGTCTTTTAGCTGTCTTTTCACACGTTCCCCACACACGCGACACAAAGCGTTAAGTCTCTCACAGTGCAGTGCATATGTATGTTGAGTTGAAGGCTCCATCACTTAAGCAACAGTTTTTACTATATGTGATTAATTCACAATTACAACATGAAGAACGAATGCCAGACAGAAACAAACACTTGCCACTTAAAGTGCACAAACTCATCTTCACGAAAAGCAAACTATCATTTCCATCAATGCCACGTAGTATCCACAGTGCCGTGCTAAAAACGCATAAAATTAAGACTCTGCCACTCTGCACGAGTAAGAACAAAGACTAGCAGCAGGCGCCTGGTACTGACACAGATAAGACGATGCCAGGAACCGGGTCAGGTCATGACCGGGGTCAGGCGGGTCGGTGCTCAACTCAAAGATAGAGGGAAAGAAGGGAGTGAACAGCCGTGGGCAGTTTGAGAAACAAAGTTGTTCATGGACAGGGTAGAGTCAATGCAGACACCAAGGTTTTTAGCTGAATCAGAAATTGGGACTGATGTGTTACATAATGGGAGAGAAAGAGGAGGCAGCTGGGAAAGTTTCTGACGGGTGCCAATGAGGATAGCTTCTGTCTTGTCGTTATTAAGCTGAAGTGTATTGTGTGTCATCCAGTTCTTAATGTCCGAGTAACACTCAGTGGTGCGAGTCAACAGGCGCTGTATATTATCAGGTGAGTCACTATCTTGAAGTTGGGTGTCATCAGCATAGAAGTGGTGTTTTATAGAGTGGGAGTTGATGATGGTGGACAGGGGGGAGGTATAAAGAGTGAAAAGAACAGGGCCAAGGACAGATCCTTGTGGAACACCACAGGTCAGGTGTGGTTCATTACTGTGTGTTGAGTGTTACATATTGTGTAGGGTGATTGGTTTTGTGTCTGTGTTGGGTGGTGCTGTTTGTGTGTGGTGGTGTGGTTCATATCTGTGTGTTGGGTATTATGTTTTGTGTTGGGTGATTTGTTTTGTGTCTGTGTGTTGGGTGGTGCTGTTTGTGTCCTTGTATGTTGTTGGGTGGGTTGCTTTGTGCCTTTGGATAAGTGTGTTGGCCAATTGTGTTTGTATTCAGAGAGTATTTCTGTGCTTCAGTTCAGTGATATTGGATTTATGTAGCCTAGGTTTTATTTTTTTTGTTGTGGATGAGACTAAGAGGGAACAAACTACTGCTGCTTTGGTTCGCCATCTACATAGTCAGGCCACTTCTGGCAATGAACAGTTCCTGTTGACTGCAGTATGGTTAGAGGATGTCACCTATGTCGGACACATCCCATTATTACCTAGTCAGTTCCTGTTGGCTGCAGTATGGTTAGAGGATGTCGCCTATGTCGGACACATCCCATTATTACCTAGTCAGTTCCTGTTGGCTGCAGTATGGTTAGAGGATGTCACCTATGTCGGACACATCCCATTATTACCTAGTCAGTTCCTGTTGGCTGCAGTATGGTTAGAGGATGTCGCCTATGTCGGACACATCCCATTATTACCTAGTCAGTTCCTGTTGGCTGCAGTATGGTTAGAGGATGTCACCTATGTCGGACACATCCCATTATTACCTAGTCAGTTCCTGTTGGCTGCAGTATGGTCAGAGGATGTCACCTATGTCGGACACATCCCATTATTACCTAGTCAGTTCCTGTTGACTGCAGTATGGTTAGAGGATGTCGCCTATGTCGGACACATCCCATTATTACCTAGTGCTGTAGTAGTAGTGCCCCACGCTGCATTCTTACTCAGGATACATGCATGTACTTCTCATTCTGTCTTTCAGAACATGGCATGCCTCACATCATATTCACGCATTCATCTCAATACTGAATCACTCCAAGCCAGAATAATTAAACTGTCTTAAACTGTGTTTGTTACTGATCAGTCAACCACCTCATTCCCACCAATAAATAAGGGTTACACTGTTTGCTGCACACTTGCCCATTTCTTCTTTCACAGAACACACTCACACTCACATACAAATGTGTTGTTGACGTCATCATGGCTTTGGTGTCTTTGTGACTAGCCGTGACACTGGTTGTTGGGGGACTGTCTGGTGTATTAATTTTGTACGAATGTTGTTGATGGTTTTGGTGTGTTTGTGACTAGCTGTGACACTGGTTGTTGGGAGACTGTCTGGTATATTAATTTTGTAAGAATGTCGTTGATAGTTTTGGTGTGTTTGTGACTAGCTGTGACACTGGTTGTTGGGGGACTGTCTGGTGTATTAATTTTGTACGAATGTTGTTAGTTTTGGTGTGTTTGTGACTAACTGTAACACTGGTTGTTGGGGACTGTCTGGTGTATTAATTTTGTAAGAATGTTGTTGGTTTTGGTGTGTTTGTGACTAGCTGTGACACTGGTTGTTGGGGGACTGTCTGGTGTTATTAATTTTGTAAGAATGTTGTTAGTTTTGGTGTGTTTGTGACTACTGTAACACTGGTTGTTGGGGACTGTCTGGTGTATTAATTTTGTAAGAATGTTGTTGTATTTTGGTGTTTTGTGACTAGCTGTGACACTGGTTGTTGGGGACTGTCTGGTGTATTAATTTTGTAAGAATGTTGTTGATGGTTTTGGTGTGTTTGTGACTAGCTGTAACACTGGTTGTTGGGGGACTGTCTGGTGTATTAATTTTGTACGAATGTTGTTGATGGTTTTGGTGTGTTTGTGACTAGCTGTAACACTGGTTGTTGGAGGACTGTCTGGTGTATTAATTTTGTAAGAATGTTGATAGTTTTGGTGTTTTGTTACTAGCTGTGACACTGGTTGTTGGGGACTGTCTGGTGTATTAATTTTGTGAGAATGTTGTTGGTTTTGGTGTGTTTGTGACTAGCTGTAACACTGGTTGTTGGGGACTGTCTGGTGTATTAATTTTGTGAGAATGTTGTTGATGGTTTTGGTGTGTTTGTGACTAGCTGTGACACTGGTTGTTGGGGACTGTCTGGTGTATTAATTTTGTAAGAATGTTGTTGGTTTTGGTGTGTTTGTGACTAGCTGTGACACTGGTTGTTGGGGGACTGTCTGGTGTATTAATTTTGTAAGAATGTTGTTGATAGTTTTGGTGTCTTTGGGACTAGCTGTGACACTGGTTATTGGGTAGGATGATGGAGTCAAAGGGTTAAGTGTTTGCTTTGCTAGCATAATAATGGGTTCAACTTTTTCCGTTTGACGACGGAATCCGTTTTTACAAAAGAGTCAGAAACGGAAAATCCGTTTTTTGAAAAAACTTCAGCGTAGCCCCCCAGACGCCCCATACAGGGCGCTGCCGGCCCTTGGACCCCTTTCCGTTTTTTGACTTTTTCTAAGTTGCACCCTTGCATAATTGATAATGCAGGATGCTGGTGGACAAGATGTGAGAGTCAAAGGGTTAAACATTGTTTTAAGTTAAGATACATATTGTCCATTTCAAGTGATGTTTTATGCTTAATCCAGTGTTTGTTTCATGGTATTCTACCTGGCAAAAAAAAAAAAAAAAGTCACTTTTTGAGATAAGTCAACCTATTATGATGATGATTATTATTATCATTGTTATTATTATTATTATTACTAGTAGTAGTAGTACCACTACTACTAGTAATAGTAGTAGTATATTATTATTATTGTTATCATCAATATCATTACTACTACTAATTCTACTACTACTGCTACTACTATTGTTATTATTATCATTATTATTGTTGTTGTTGTTGTTGTTGTTATCCCTTTTGTGTCCTTGGCTTAAGGAATGATGTGATGATGTTCGTTTTTCTTGCTGTGGCTGATACTTTTATCTGGTTGTTTTTCCTGGGCTTCTTTTTTTGCCAGCTCATCTGTCTCCTCTTGTTTCCCTTCATCCCACAGTGGGCAGAGATCCTCTGGAGACTAAACGTCACTGAGACAGTGATGAAGTGTGGTGTGTGACTGGCTGGCTGCTGTAACCCTTTGACTCCCTCACTCTAGCCACCAACTGCAAAAACTTAACCCTTTGACTCCCTCACCCCATCCACCAGCTTCCTGCAGGAAGCTGGTGGATTGGATGAGGGAGTCAAAGGTTTAAGTTTTTGCTTTGCTAGCTGAATTGACAATGCGGGGATGCTTGTAGACAGGTTGAGGGTGCCAAAGGGTTAAACATTGTTTTAAGTTTAGATACACATTGTCCATTTTAAACAATGTTTTATGCATAAACCAGTGTGTGTTTCATGGTATCCTACTTGGAAAAAAAAAAGTTTTTTGAGATAATGAAGTCATCCTTGTCTCTTTTTGAGATAATGAAGTCATTCTTGTCTGTTTTTGAGATAATGAAGTCATCCTTGTCTGTTTTTGAGATAATGAAGTCATCCTTGTCTGTTTTTGAGATAATGAAGTCATCCTTGTTTTTTGATACACTTGTCTTTTTTGAGATAATGAAGTCATCCTTGTCTTTTTTGAGATAATGAAGTCATCCTTCTGTTGGAAAAAATCTTCTTTTTGAGATAATGAAGTCATCCTTGTCTGTTTTTGAGATAATGAAGTCATCCTTGTCTCTTTTGAGATAATGAAGTCTCTGTCTCTTTTTGAGATAATGAAAGTCATCTTGTCTCTTTTTGAGATAATGAAGTCATCTTTGTCTCTTTTTGAGATAATGAAGTCATCCTAGTCTCTTTTTGAGATAATGAAGTCATCTTTGTCTCTTTTTGAGATAATGAAGTCATCCTTGTCTGTTTTTGAGATAATGAAGTCATCTTTGTCTCTTTTTGAGATAATGAAGTCATCTTTGTCTCTTTTTGAGATAATGAAGTCATCCTAGTCTCTTTTTGAGATAATGAAGTCATCTTGTCTTTTTTGAGATAATGAAGTCATCCTAGTCTCTTTTAAAGATAATGAAGTCTCTTTGTCTCTTTTGAGATAATGAAATAATCCTAGTCTCTTTTTAAGATAATGAAGTCATCCTTGTCTCTTTTTCAGTTTTTGAGACACTGAAGTCATCCTTGTCTTTTTTGAGACACTGAAGTCATCCTTGTCTGTTATTTGAGATAGTGAAGTCATTCTTGTCTGTTTTTGAGATAGTGAAGTCATCCTTGTCTGTTTTGAGATAGTGAAGTCTTCCTGTCTGTTATTGCGAAGGAAAGTCATTCTTGTCTGTTATTGAGATAATGAAAATCATCCTTTCTGTTTTCGAGATAATGAAGTCATCCTGTCTGTTTTGGATAATGAAGTCATCTGTCTGTTTGAGATAGTGAAGTCATCCTTGTTTTTGGATAATGAGTCACTTGTCCTTGTGTTACAGTGGAGTCGCAATGGATGCAGCTGCTGAGCGCCGCCACAGACATACGGGTCGTTGGATGTGCTGAGTGCAGAATGAAAGAATTTATCGTTTCCCCTCCCCAGTGCTCAAGTGCAGTCCACCCCAGGACGTAGGCCTGAGTTTTATGGCCATGTGCAGGAGCTTAAGATGTCAAAGAGTCTGCATATGATTGCAGTGAATGGCCTGTAACTTGTATAACAGGAATATGTTCTTCCCCCCCCCCCCCCACTCCCCGATTCCTCATGTCACAGTAGTGGCCACTGAACTGGGAAATTTTTCAGGATGCTATTATGATGAGCTAGTTTCGCCTCTTGTCATGTACACATGTGAAGCCTGGACTTTGAAGAAGAATGACGAAAATAGAATAAATGCAGTAGAAATGTGGTTCTACACGCGACTTCTCAGAGTAAATTGGACAGACAAAAGAACCAATGAAAGCGTGCTAAAAGAATTAGCTGTCCAACATAAAATGCTCCCAGAGGTCAACAGTTGAAAATTGAAGTATATCGGGCACATGAAGAGAAACACAAGAATTGACTTGATGACATCAGTACTGCAGGGGAGAGTTGAGGCAAAGAGAAAACAAGGAAGGCCAGCAAAGTCCTTCACGGACAACATCGCTGACGCCTGCAAACTGGAGCTCCATGACATCATACACAGGAGCAGAGACCATGTCGCCTGGCGATCCTTCGTGACAAAGAATGGAGCTCCCACCATTATCCACGGCGATGGAGATAGATGAGATGATTATGATGATGATGATAATTGTGATGCTATAGAATTCCATTTGGGATTAAGACTTGTTCGACTGTGGGCTGTATTCTACACAAAAATAACAGCAACAATAACAGTAACTCTGTAACAATAACAGTAACTCTATACAATAACAGTAACTCTGTACAATAACAGTAACTCAATAACAGTAACCAAATAACAGTAACTCTATACAATAACAGTAACTCTGTACAATAACAGTAACTGTACAATAACAGTAACTCTATGCTTCAGTTCATAATACATCCGAGCGTCAATCAGACCCAAGAAATACACCAGAAATGATATATCCGTAAAGTGGATGAGATATGACTGTGTGTTCTTGATCTTTCCAATAGGCTCATAACACACTCAACTCTGGGTAGGGGCTGAAAAATATCACAGTGGTTTTGATGGAACTGAGGGGATTTGAACCCACAACCTTCCAGTCATCAATCCGTTGGGTAAACCATGGCACCACAGTGACTCTTTTATTTATTTATTTATTTTTCCCCCCATTTTCTACACCACCATTAACACCTACAACGCCATTAAGGCCATAGAAGCTTGAACAGTTTTTACAATGCTGTGATGATGATGATGATGATGGCAATGAGGATGATAGTCATGATGCTGTGGAGTTCCATCTAGGATTGAGACTGCGTGACAGGTCTGTGCTCTATGCTTTTTATCATAATATATCCTGGCGTCAACAAGGCCCGAGAAATACAGACACTTGCAGTGTTGGTCAGAAGATTTGAGCAACACCCTCAGTGATGCATCCGTGAAGTGGATGAGTCTCGACTGTATGATCCCAAGCCTTCCCAATGAGCCCATAGCTCGCCCAACTCTGGGTAGGATTTGGTTCACGTGACTGGTTTGTTTAGTTATTTACAAACTGCGTCATGATTCTTTTATTTTATATTGCTGTTTTTATATTATGAGTACAATGTTAATGTTAACCCTTTAACTCCCCACCCTAACATTAACCCTTTTACTCCCCACCCTATCTGCCAGCTGCAAAAACTTAACCCTTTCACGCCCTCATCTGATCCACTAGCTTCCTGCAGGAAGGATAGGTTGAAGGTGTGAAAGGGTTAAGTTTTTGCTTTGTTACCATTGCGGACAATGCAGGGTGCTGGTGGACAATGTGAGGAGTGAAGAGGTTAATCTGACAGGAAAATTGGTTCTGAATGTGTGTGTGTGTCTGTGTGTGTGTGTGTGCTTGTATGTGTCTCTGTGTGTGTGTGTGTGTGTGTGGATAGATGTATACATGTACATGTATGTTTATGCGCATATGCTTACGCTGTCTAGTATGTGTGTGTGTGCGTGCGTGCGCGTGTGTGTGTGTGTGTGTGTGTGTAAGTATATACATGTATGTGTATGTGCATATGCTTACACTGTCTTTTGTGTATGTGTGTGTGTATGTCTGTGTGTCTACATATATATATATGTATGTGCATATGCTTATGCTGTCTTGTGTGTGTGAGTGTGTGTGTGTATATATATATGTATGTGTACGTACATATGCTTATGCTATCGTGTGTGTTTGTGCGTGTGTGTGTGCATGCGTATGTATGTGTGTGTGTGTGTGTGTGCGTACATGCGTGTGCGCATGTGTGTGTGTCTGTGTTTGTGTGCAGCAAAATCTTTCTGTGTGTCCTCTGAAGCATGCAGCCGTCCTGATGGATCTGAGCGGCTCCCACAAGGTTATCCCACTGGATGATGTCAGTATGATAACTTTTGGCTTTTGTCAATCTCCTTTTTACAATTGACAAAAGTGGAAATTGTTTCACATTAACATAAATTGTGTAATTTGTGCCACCAAAGATGGAATATGTTTTGTTTGTGGATGTTCTGCTTTGAATGACCTAAGAAAAGAACTTATTCCGCAAAAAATATATATATATTGGAAGTTCCTTACAAAAACAAAGTTAACTGTATTGCTCTCAACAGAAAATGAAAGAAAAAAAATTTGGTGATGTTTCTGTATCAATCTCTCAAAAGGTTAACCCTTTGACTCCCGCACCATCTACACCAGCATCCTGTATTGTCAGCCATGCTGGCAAAGCAAAAACTTAACCCTTTGACTCCCTCACCCTATCCACCAGCTTCCTGCAAGAAGCTGGTGGATAAGGTGAGGGAGTCAAAGCCTCCTGCAGGAAGCTGGTGGATAGGGTGAGGGAGTCGAAGGGTTAAGTTTTTGCAGTTGGTGGATAGGGTGCGGGAGTCAAAAGGTTAAAGGATGTTTCATAGGTATGTTGTATTTGTTTGATTTTTGTTTTGTCATGTGGTTATGTGTTTGTTGCAGAATTGGTTGGCTTACACTGACATATGATGGTCATATGTTTATTACACAGTTTTTGATAACTTGATTTATTTTGTTATTTAAACCCTATCATGAGGGGCCAATGCTTAACCCTCTCCCATTTGCATAGCTCGCAGTGAAACTTCCCCTAGTATTCGTGGTTTTTCAGCTTTTTTCAAGGAAAATATGGTTCATGTACGCTATACAGCACTATTCAGCTGTCATTTGCCGTAGAGCAACAATTTTTGGCAGAAGTGTTTATGAGTGAACATACTTTGGTTTGCATGTCAATATGTGTATCTCACTTGTGGATGTCGTGTCGTTGTCCCCTCTATTGTCACATGTCACAGGTGTTTTCGAGGTGACATCATGATGTTAGTAAAGATACACGGTGTAATATGACATACAGACGTTTGTGAGTTACAAACAATACAGAGAGGCCTACCTGAACTTGTCCCATCACTCCCGTCACTGTGGTAATCCATCTGAATTGTCAGTGTCACCAAATCCATGTCACCAACTATACGTGTTTATAGTCAAAGAACAGGAAAAGCACTACAAACTAACACTGTTACACAGTCTACTTTGTACACTTTATGGAGAAAAACAAATAGCTATATGTATATATATGTATGTATCTGAGAATACAATCGTGTCGGTCACTGCCAGTGTGCTGGTTGGTTGTCATTTTATCTGAGTCATTTCAGTGTCACAGAATTGTCAACTTTCAGATGCAGATCCTAACTTGTTTGCGTGTAGTTATTGGTTGTTGTTTTGGCGCACAAGATTGCTGTCATGGTAGTCCCTAAAACAGTCACGGCCGACACAACACAGTGGAACTTGACAAAATCCGCACTGAAATGATGTTTCTACCTGTCGATTTGTGGGTGTCAGTCGCCCTACGATGACACACTGGCGACAGACTCTTTTGCGTCCTTCTAGCTTGATCAGCTTGTGGTGGTTGATTGTTTGGACAGCAATCGGAGCCTCGGGATTTGTTTCCGCTTTCCTGTTGTCTTCTTACGGCAAGTAAATCCACCCCTCAGTTGGTCGGCGACATCAGCTCGGAAGGAGAGATGATCGTACTTTTTCTTGACAGGTGGATCGTGTGTCGATTTCTCCCAGGTGAGAAAAGCCTGTACAATGCATAAGTTGACGAAAGAATTGAAGATGTACTTCCACCATTTCTTGTTTTTGTGTCCCACGGGATAGTAGGCCATGTACTGGTCACACTTGTCAACGCCTCCCATGTACTTATTGTAGGCAGCGATGACAGTGGGGATCTCTTTGTCACCTACGGTTGATTTGCCCGGTGGCTGATTGGTGCTGAGCATGTAGATCTGGCGTTTGTCTTTGTACACGGTGGCCATCAGAGAACTTTGTTGCACCTGTAGCAGATCACCTCTGTTGGGTAGTTTGGCCGCCTTCATCTCATCAGGAAGTCCTTTGCGGTTTGGCATGATTGTCGCACAGGCATAGGTCCCTTTGCTGGACAGGTGTTTCAAAAGGGGCACTGACGAGAAAAAGCGGTCAAAATAAAGGTGCCTGTGTTGGTTGTAGTAAGCTGAGGCCAATTTGTCGACCACCTCCTCCCCCAGGCTGATGTTGGTATTTTGGCGGCTATGACGACCCGTGTAGATGTCAAACGCCACACAGTATCCACTTTCTGCATCACACAGTTGCCACACCTTGATCCCCCACTTGGTAGGTTTTCCGGGCATATACTGTTTGAAAAACACCCTCCCTTTGTACCCAATCATTGATTCATCAATGCTCAAGTCACGGCCAGGTTGTATCGTGACTTGAACAGTGGCTGGATAATATCAATGAAAGGCCTGATCTTATACAGAGGGTCGTAGTTCGCACTGTCACGCCCAGGTGTGTTCGATGTGTCACGCAGGTGAAAATACTGATTGATTTTCAGAAACCTTGTTTTAGGCATAATACTGCTAATCCAAGGGTCTCTGAATCGTGGATCAGTCGACCAGTACATATCAATCCGCGGTTTACGGTTGATTCCCATCATAATAAGGATCGACAGGTAGGCACGTATTTCAGCTGATGATATGTCACTCCACAATGGATCACTGGCCAAGCCTCTAGCTACGATCTTCTGTTTTGCATACTTGTTAGTCTCCTCTGCCGCCGTTTGAAAAAAAGATTCCGGTAGAAATAAAAAAAAAAAAATCCAAAGGTTTTGCATTTGCGGGCAATGCGTGTGAAGGGCCAGTTTCGAGATGGAATTCGTTCACCCGGCTTGCTACAGCAGCGAGTCGCCACGTCATCTGCAAATCCGCTAACGGCACATTGTCTTCAGGGTCCTTCTTCCGCTTCCCCTCCATCTCCTTCACCTTTCCTGTTCCCCCTTTTCCTCTCATTCTCTCAAAATTCAATTCCTCCTCTGTATACTCCTCATTTCTTCTTCTCTGCTCCCCATTTCTCTCACACTCAAAAATAATCTCATTCCTTCTCTCTTGTAATGATCCATGTCGTCTTAATTTAGTGTCAGTTCTTGGTCCTCCGTACCTACCGCAATTTCATCATACAGAATGAGCTAGTTCAGGTTACGCGTGTGAAAGACTGCCATGTGTCAAAATCCCATAACAGTTCGGCGTGTTGGCCGTATCAGCCGGATAATGGATA
>JAPXFY010000034.1:35066309-35131309 GCA_030674185.1 Monoplex corrugatus
TTCCTCTGAAAAATGGCACAACAATTATAGAAGCCTGTGTTGTAAATTTGTCTCATTGAAGTTTCCTCTGAAAAATGGCACAACAATTATAGAAGCCTGTGTTGTAAATTTGTAAGAAACATGAACACAAAGGGCAGCTGACTTCAAGGTCATGGATTCGAACCACCATCAGATCTAGAACCTTTTTTTTTTTTCCAGATTCTCACCTTCAAGACAGAAGATCTGGAACTGGTGGCTTCGTTTCGGGTAACGACGGGCACACTGAACACCACTGCCATCAAGTCCCTCGAGTTTGCACGACGTGGCGAGTATGTGTCATTGTGGAAGCTGGTGGATAGGATGAGGGAGTGAAAGGGTTAAGTTTTTGCTTTGCTGTCGTGGCTGACAATGCTGGATGCTGGCAAGTAGGATGAGGGAGTCAAAGGGTTAAACAGTTTAGGAATTTTTAACTCTTTGACGACGGGCTACTTCGATCGAAGTAACAGCTGAGCTCTCACTGATGACTGGCTACTTCGATCATAGTAACAGACGGTCTAGGGTATATAGCTCCCTCTACTTTTATTATGCTAATGATTTAGTAGTTGGCAGTTGCTTCCCTTGTGGAGGGAACTTCCGTCGAACGTTTGAGCTACGTTTTGCCAGTTTCTTTGTCTAAAATCGATGGATAAGTTCACTTGCACCCAGTTCTATGATTTCACTGTGGCAGCCCTAGGCCAGCAGGAGAGTTCAGCTGTGGCAAGTGCAGTCACAATAGAGTTAATCCAGAGACACACAGAAGTGGAATGAGAAAGCACACTTAATAAAACAAGACAGGAGCAAATTTTCAGCAAACTTTCATTTTCTCACACTGGATGAAGCAGCAAGGAAGTTTCAGTCTTTTTCTCCTAATTTTTGTATCTGGTGTTTGTTTGTTTGTGATCTTACACTTGACAAAGACCAGTTGGCTAAAAATTTGCGCCTGTCTTGTCTGGTTGTATTAAATACACGTTCTTATTCTTTTTTCGTGTTTTTGGGGGGGTTTGTTCATGTTTGCAGGCAGTCACACTTGTTTTGAACTTGCCTTTGTCAAACAAAGAAATTGACTGGGTGTGGGACAGAATCAACAGATCAGCAGCTTCTTTGTCAGCTGAATGAACCATCAGAGAAGTTAGCTGACCTGTTTTTGCTCTGAATCCAGTGATTTTCTTTTTTTTTTTCTTTTTTTTTGTTTACTTTTTTAAAGTCAGTTCTGTATGCTAGACAAAGACTAGTTGACTGAATTTTTCTGATTTGTATCAGTTTTTACATTAGCATCCACCTCAGATGATATGGCTGATGGAGATAACCATCCCAGTGAAGTGGGGGAAGTGGGACTTATCTGATCCTGTACTGACACCACCAGAACAACAGTGATGTTAAGATGGGATAGTGAGAATCTAATCCTATACTGACACCACCACAACAACAATGATGTTAAGATGGGACAGTGAGAAGGCCAGTGTTAGTGTATCTAATCCTATACTGACACCACCAGAATAACAATGATGTTAAGATGGGACAGTGAGGCCATTTTAATGTATCTAATCCTATACTGACACCACCAGAACAACAATGATGTTAAGATGGGACAGTGAGAAGGCCAGTGTTAATGTATCTAATCCTATACTGACACCACCAGAACAACAGTGTTAAGATGGGGACAGTGAGGAGGCCAGCATTAATGTATCTAATCCTGTACTGACACCACCAGAACAACAATGTTAAGATGGGGACAGTGAGGAGGCCAGCATTAATGTATCTAATCCTGTACTGACACCACTAGAACAACAACAGTGTTAAGATGGGACAGTGAGGAGGCCAGCATTAATGTATCTAATCCTGTACTGACACCACCAGAACAACAACATGTTAAGATGGGACAGTGAGGAGGCCAGCATTAATGTATCTAATCCTGTACTGACACCACCAGAACAACAACATGTTAAGATGGGGACAGTGAGGAGGCCAGCATTAATGTATCTAATCCTGTACTGACACCACCAGAACAACAACATGTTAAGATGGGGACAGTGAGGAGGCCAGCATTAATGTATCTAATCCTGTACTGACACCACCAGAACAACAACATGTTAAGATGGGGACAGTGAGGAGGCCAGCTTTAATGTATCTAATCCTGTACTGATACCATCAGAACAACAACAGTGTTAAGATGGGGACAGTGAGGAGGCCAGCATTAATGTATCTAATCCTGTACTGACACCACCAGAACAACAACATGTTAAGATGGGGACAGTGAGGAGGCCAGCATTAATGTATCTAATCCTGTACTGACACCACTAGAACAACAACAATGTTAAGATGGGACAGTGAGAAGGCCAGCATTAATGTATCTAATCCTGTACTGATACCATCAGAACAACAACAGTGTTAAGATGGGACAGTGAGGAGGCCAGCATTAATGTATCTAATCCTGCACTGACACCACATAGAACAACAACAATGTTAAGATGGGGACAGTGAGGAGGCCAGCATTAATGTATCTAATCCTGTACTGATACCATCAGAACAACAACAGTGTTAAGATGGGACAGTGAGGAGGCCAGCATTAATGTATCTAATCCTGTACTGATACCATCAGAACAACAACAGTGTTAAGATGGGACAGTGAGGAGGCCAGCATTAATGTATCTAATCCTGTACTGATACCATCAGAAACAACAACAGTGTTAAGATGGGGACAGTGAGGAGGCCAGCATTAATGTATCTAATCCTGTACTGATACCATCAGAACAACAACAATGTTAAGATGGGACAGTGAGAAGGCCAGCATTAATGTATCTAATCCTATATTGACACCACCAGAACAACAATAATGATGTTAAGATGGGACAGTGAGAAGGCCAGTGTTAATGTATCTAATCCTATATTGACACCACCAGAACAACAATAATGATGTTAAGATGGGACAGTGAGGAGGCCAGCATTAATGTATCTAATCCTGTACTGATACCATCAGAACAACAACAGTGTTAAGATGGGACAGTGAGGAGGCCAGCATTAATGTATCTAATCCTGTACTGATACCATCAGAACAACAACAGTGTTAAGATGGGACAGTGAGGAGGCCAGCATTAATGTATCTAATCCTGTACTGATACCATCAGAACAACAACAGTGTTAAGATGGGACAGTGAGGAGGCCAGCATTAATGTATCTAATCCTGTACTGATACCATCAGAACAACAACAGTGTTAAGATGGGACAGTGAGGAGGCCAGCATTAATGTATCTAATCCTGTACTGATACCACCAGAACAACAACAATGTTAAGATGGAACAGTGAGAAGGCCAGTGTTAATGTATCTAATCCTACACTGACACCACCAGAACAACAATAATGTTAAGATTGGACAGTGAGGAGGCCAGTGTTAATGTATCTAATCCTATACTGACACCACCAGAACAACAATAATGTTAAGATGGGACAGTGAGGAGGCCAGTGTTAATGTATCTAATCCTATACTGACACCACCAGAACAACAATAATGTTAAGATGGGACAGTGAGGAGGCCAGTTTTAATGTAGTGCTCCCCAAGATTGGAACCCACAGTCATTAGCATATGAATCTGATGCCAGGTAACTGAAAATTTGTTCCTGTCTTTTAAGATTCATTGAACACATGTTCTGATTCTAGTTGAATGTATTTCTAGTTGTGGTGTGCGTGAAAGCTGATGGTCACTTGGATTCAGGTAGGGAATTCAAGTTTAAGAACGACACGTATGATAGGTGATGGAGTCCTGATATAGCTCTTGTAGTTGGCTGGGCTATAAGCAGTATGAACTTCAATGCGTCTGTTTTCTTGTTTCCATGAACCAGTCAATGTTGACATGAACTACAGAATCTTTAGCATGAGTATGTGATATTCTGTATGCGTCTACATATTAAGCGGGGCTTAGGCATAATAGTAATGTATATGTTTAATTACACATACTGTACCGTGGCTCACTGATGCAATAAGCGACAGCAATTTGCCATTCCTGCTTCTTAACAATGAAGTCCGAAAGGACCGTAACTCTGAGAGTACTTGTGTCTTGCGCATGCATATATACGTCCTCTTTTTTCTCGTCAGCCATTTTCCAGCTCGCCTCGTATGCTCTGAGCAGGTAAATTTCCTATTCAAGAAGTTGTCCACAAAAGTCAAGACAAATCGGCCTGGAGGGAGATGGTGGCATCCAGGTTCGGCGTTGGCCGCTGCACACTTTGTCACCACCATCTCCCTCCAGGCCTCTCTGTCTTGACTTTTGTGGACAACTTCTTGAATATTTAGGCCACTGATGTTGGTCATATTTTCGAAGTCATAGGACAGGTGATGTAAAAGTATAAGAGGCCAAATTTCATTTTGGTAAAATTGTGCAGTGTCCATGATTTTGTCATGTACTCATGTGTGTGTGTCTTTGTGTCTGGTGAATGTCACACAGGTGTTTTCTGGTGAACTCGGCCGACAGAATCATCCGTGTGTATGAGAGTCGGGAGGTTTTAACGTGTGGTAAAGATGGTGAGCCTGAGCCCATTCAGAAACTTCAGGATCTTGTGAACAAGTGAGTGGTTCTTTTTGTATGTGTGTGTGTGTGTATGTGTCTGTGTGTATCTTTGTGTAATTACCATATTTACGTGTGTGTGTGTGTGTGTTTTGTCTTGAATCAAGTGAAATTTGTTTCTCTGATGTCTTTGGTGTGCGCTTGACAAACGCCAATCGTGAAAAATTAGCGCCCGTCTTAGTTTTCTGAATTAACCCTTTGACTCCCGCACCCTATCCACCAACTGCAAAAACTTAACCCTTTTAACCTTACTCTATCTACCAGCTTCCTGCCGTGTTAAAAGGGTTAAGTTTTTGCGGTTGGTGGATAGGGTGCGGGAGTCCAAGGGTTAAGTGTTTGCAGGTGGTGGATACGGTGCGGGAGTCAAAGGGTTAATTCAGAAAACAAGACGGGCGCTAATTTTTCACGATTGGCATTTGTCAAGCATGCACCAAAGACATCAGAGAAACAAATTTCGCTTGATTCAAGACAAAAACAATCGGTCAGATAACCTACATGTATTTGATAAATGAATTCCATTTGTTGAGGTGAAGAAGATAACATATTTTGCCATGTATCTAGCGAATTGGTTTTTTCTGTCTTTTGTGTGTGCTCAACAAAAGCCAGTTGGCCAACAGTTTGTGCCCGTCTAATTTTGTCAGTTGTATTGTAAATACACTTATATTGATATATTGTTGTACACATTCTGTTTTATGCGTTTGGGGTTTCTAACTTCAATATGAGAAGAAATGTGGTGTTGTAAGATTCCCCAAGTCCCCCGTGGGGTTGCCGGGGGCTCTTTCAGCATAAACAGTATCCCCACCTTGTGAAAATTCTGTGCTAGACATTTCCTCTTTTCTGTCACTCTCTTTGTTTCTTTCTTCCTCCTTTTCTTTCTGTCATTTCTTTCTGTCATTCAGCCTTGCTGGTCCATTCACATGTATGTCTTACATACTTTTTCTTAGGATTGATATTAAGTGCATTTTTGACTCTAGGGAGGTGAGATATGCAAAGGCAGTTTTAGGCAATTTATGCCCGTTTTTATATATATGTTTTGGTGTCCTTAGGTATGTTTAAATTTATCTTCAGGTTTGTTTTTTAAATCCCCTGTGCAATAAATTAGACGGAATGGTCAACACCAGGGGCATGGTCTTAGATTATGTAGCTCGAATGCATTGATATGTGTACTTAATTTTCTTTTTTTTTTTTCTTTTCCTGTTGAAGTTTTGTATGTTTTGAGGTGGTTACAGCCCTAATATGGCTCTACTCAGTTGGCTGGGCTGTAAACAACAATAACAATAGACTCCCCAAGCCTAAAGAAAAAAAACCAACAACGACTGTGCAACTGTTTCAGAACACTGTGGAAAAAGTGCTGTTTCTCAGGAGATGGTGAGTACATCGTGGCGGGGTCGGCACGGCAACATTCCTTGTACATCTGGGAAAAGTCTGTGGGCAACCTTGTGAAGATCCTTCATGGAACTAAGGGGGAACTTCTGCTGGATGTCGTGGTATGTGTGTGTGTGTCTTTGTGTGTGTGTGTGTGTGTGTGTGTGTGTGTGTATGTGTGTGTGTGTGTGTTAGTGTATGTGTCTGTATGTGTGTGTGTCTGTGTATGTGTGTGTGTCTTTGTGTGTTTGTTGTGTGTGTGTGTGTGGTCTGTGTGTGTGTGTCTATGTGTGTGTGTGTCTGTCTGTCTATGTGTAAAAATGATTTTTGATATCTTGTGCGATGAAATTGTGCAAAAATGATTTTTGATGTCTTGTGCAATGTTCTGTAGCAATGTAAACCAATTTTTGAATACTTTATTTGGCCACACCAGCATGTAGGCCAGCACCACAAGGGCAGCGTCCACCTCCTCTCTGTTGCTTCAAATTCATATTCATATTCACTTTTTTTTTTAAACCAAGACTTCAGAAAGGCAAGAAGGCTTATTGGTCTTAAAGGGGTGGGACCTGGGAAATCAACCTATCTCTCCAATGTTTAACCCTACCAGACCTTAGCCCCTGAGCGTAATTGTGCCCCCTGCCTGGCCTCCTGAGCAAAATTTTGAAAAAAATGTATATACGTTAGAAAACTGTTCATATCATGCACACCAATGGTTAGAATTATATGAAACGTGGAGAGATTGTAGAAAATAGGCCTACCTTTCATCTAACGCCAGTCCAACCCTCAATCACACAAGCATCTCCCCTATCACTTGGTTGGGGGGTACGGGCACGCCCCCTTCTTCCAACACTCTGTCTCGACCTACTTCTTTCATGGTCAGAATCATCACTTTCACTCAATGCTTCATCAACGTAATCATCGTCACTTGAATCGGAAACGTATTCCTGATCAAATTCTCCAATCTGCAAAATGTCCACCACTTGTTGAACTGTGAAGCGAGTTGGCCTCGCCCGTTTACCTGTTGAAGTGCTTGGTTCATCACTAGCTTGCTTCATGGTCAATTTTGCACCCAAATCACCTCAAAATACCATCAACACAAAGGCAGACATTTGCAATAGGCTGAACACACGCTCACGCGACGCTTAGCAACGGTTCGGTGGCTATTTTTAGCTCTTGATAAAGTGACGATCATGTGAGTGTGCTATTCCCGCTATAGCAGGAACTCGGTATATAGTCATTTTCGTCATTCTCGCAATAGCGGGAACTCGGTCTGGTAGGGTTAAAAGCAGTTTTAGGGGTGGGACCTGGGAAATCAACCTATCTCTCCAATGTTTAAAAGCAGTTTTATACCAAGGCAGCTGGGCAATGCCCTGCCCTGCACGATTTTTGAACTGCTGTGGGATCTTTAGCATGCGCAGCCAGAAGGCACACGGGTCTGACTCGTTTTTCATCCCCTTGCGAAGGACTAGACGTTCAGTTCGATTTTCCGGTCAAACTGAGGAGAAAAAGTCGCATCTACGGGGAGCGAACCTTGGAACCTTAAGTTTAGTTACTGGCAGTCAAACGTCTGAACCATTCTGCCACTCTTCTGCCTGCTTCTCTTGACCTTGGCAACAGCCCAGACCGAAGTGGTTGTCACAACCGGCAAGTTGTTGGTCGTATTCTGCAGGTGGAATTTCATGTGGCCAACAAATTGGCGACTGCGTTCAGAAATGTATTAATGATGTTTGTACTGTAACATGTGGTTCTATGGAATGAATTTCAAGGAGATGGTTGTTCTTGCTATCATACCTCACCTCACCTCTCTCCCTCGCCGGGACCGGAGGTAGGAGCCATGCTTGACGTCACAAGTTTTCTCCAGGTCACACGATTGAGACATCTGTGGGCGACCTCCTGGATCCCCAGACCACAGACTTCAGCGATGTTGTTGAAATAGGAGGTGTGCGGTCGTCCCTTTCTTCTCCTTGCCTCAACTTTTCCCTGCAGGACTGTTGACATCAGATCTGTTTTGGTGTTTCTGATCGCATGGCCTACGTATTTCAGCTTTCTTTTGTTGATCTCTGTCAACAGCTGGCGCCTGACATTCAGTTCCTTTAACACACTATCATTTGTTGTTCTGTCTGTCCATTTGACTCTGAGACGTCGTCTATAGAGCCTCATTTCTGCTGTACTGATTTTATTTTCTTCGTCTTTTCTTAGTGTCCAGGTTTCAGAACCATACATTAAAACAGGCTTGTTGTATTCTGTATCAGTTTGACAGCAGTGATTGTGATATTGTTTACAGCAGTGATTGTGATATTGTTTACAGTAGTCATTGTGATATTGTTTACAGTAGTGATTGTGATATTGTTTACAGCGGTGATTGTGATATTGTTTACAGTGGTGATTGTGATATTGTTTACAGCAGTGATTGTGATATTGTTTACAGCAGTGATTGTGATATTGTTTACAGTAGTCATTGTGATATTGTTTACAGTGGTAATTGTGATATTGTTTACAGTGGTGATTGTGATATTGTTTACAGTGGTGATTGTGATATTGTTTACAGTGGTGATTGTGATATTGTTTACAGTAGTGATTGTGATATTGTTTACAGTGGTGATTGTGATATTGTTTACAGTGGTGATTGTGATATTGTTTACAGTGGTGATTGTGATATTGTTTACAGCAGTGATTGTGATATTGTTTACAGTGGTGATTGTGATATTGTTTACAGTGGTGATTGTGATATTGTTTACAGTGGTGATTGTGACATTGTTTACAGTGGTGATTGTGATATTGTTTACAGTGGTGATTGTGATATTGTTTACAGTAGTCATTGTGATATTGTTTACAGTGGTGATTGTGATATTGTTTACAGTGGTGATTGTGATATTGTTTACAGTGGTCATTGTGATATTGTTTACAGTAGTCATTGTGATATTGTTTACAGTAGTCATTGTGATATTGTTTACGGTGGTGATTGTGATATTGTTTACAGCAGTGATTGTGATATTGTTTACAGTGGTGATTGTGATATTGTTTACAGCAGTGATTGTGATATTGTTTACAGTGGTGATTGTGATATTGTTTACAGCGGTGATTGTGATATTGTTTACAGCAGTGATTGTGATATTGTTTACAGTAGTCATTGTGATATTGTTTACAGTGATGATTGTGATATTGTTTACAGTGGTGATTGTGATATTGTTTACAGTGGTGATTGTGATATTGTTTACAGTGGTGATTGTGATATTGTTTACAACAGTTATTGTGATATTGTTTACAGTGGTGATTGTGATATTGTTTACAGTAGTCATTGTGATATTGTTTACAGTGGTGATTGTGATATTGTTTACAGTGGTGATTGTGATATTGTTTACAGTGGTAATTGTGATATTGTTTACAGTGGTGATTGTGATATTGTTTACAGTGGTGATTGTGATATTGTTTACAGCGGTGATTGTGATATTGTTTACAGCAGTGATTGTGATATTGTTTACAGTAGTCATTGTGATATTGTTTACAGTGATGATTGTGATATTGTTTACAGTGGTGATTGTGATATTGTTTACAGTGGTGATTGTGATATTGTTTACAATGGTGATTGTGATATTGTTTACAGTGGTGATTGTGATATTGTTTACAGCAGTGATTGTGATATTGTTTACAGTAGTGATTGTGATATTGTTTACAGTGGTGATTGTGATAATGTTTACAGTGGCATCCGGTGAGACCCATCATCGCGTCCATCTCCAGCGGTCTGGTCTCTATATGGGCACAGAACCAAGTGGTGAGTTTGTGTGTGTGTGTGTGTGTGTGTGTGTGTGTGTGTTTTGTGTCTGTGTGTGTGTGTGTGTGTGTGTGTGTGTGTGTGTGTGTGTGTGTGTGTGTTTGTTTGTGTGTGTGTGTGTGTGTGTGTGTGTGTGTGTGTGTGTGTGTGTGTGTTGTTTGTGTGTTGTGTGTGTATGTGTGTGTGTGTGTGTGTTTGTGTGTGTGTTGTGTGTGCGTGTCATTGTGTGTGTGTGTGTGTGTGTGTGTATGTGTGTGTGTGTGTGTGTGTAATGGCAGACAAGTGTAAATGTGTGTCTGTTTAGTTTAGCATTTGCGCATATTTACAGCAAATTGTATTCACAATTTGTTAATGCACTCGTGTGCCCATCCAGTAGGTTTCACATGGTTTTATTGTCACTTTCAAGGCGTGTATGTGTGTGTGTGTGTGTGTATGTGTGTGTGTGTGTGTGCGTGCATGCATGTGTGTGTTTGTCTGTGAAATTAACTGCAACAGTAGTTTTGTCAATGTATGACCCTGATGATAGAAGTTAACATCGTCAAAAGTTCTGTCAGTGTAAGACAGTTCTCACAGATGATGCTATAACTCCATTCAATGCCAAGTGCTGTGGTGCATAAACAGAGCACTGATGGAAATCAAACAAATTGCATCAAAAATTCATTTACAACATTTTCACTTGTTTGTGAATTCACACTTAGTCCAAAAGGAAACATCTTTAATCTTTAACAAATACATGAAGAACAAAAACAAAACGAAACAAGAAACCTGTTGTTTTCTCTTTACTGTGGCTTTTGGTTTGATATGATATGAAACACAGACATCATGGCACCCATCTTTCATGGAAAAACAGTGGCAAGAAGGAAGAAAGGCAGAGCTCCAATCTCATACATCAAGAACATAACCAACGTCAGTGGCCTAAATATTCGAGAAATTGTCCACAAAAGTCAAGACAAGAGCGCCCTGGAGGGAGATGGTGGTGTCTTGATGTGCAGCGGCCAACACCAAACCTGGTGACACCGACAGGTGATACTATGATGTGAAAGGTATGTTACCTTGGTATGACTCAAATAGTCGTTGACGTGTACGAGTCTACCACCTATATGTAGACAGAGACACAGGGATGTATAAAGGCACCAACCAGTCTGGTCTCTGACAGGAAAACTGGAGCGCCTTCGCACCAGACTTCAAGGAGCTGGAGGAGAACGTGGAGTATGACGAACGCGAGTCGGAATTTGACCTGGAGGACGAGGACAAAGAGAAGGGAGACCCGCGGGGCCCAGAGGACGAAGACCTGGAGGTGGACGTCACAACAGAGGAACCAATCCAGGCGTTTGTCAGCAGGTTGGTGCTCCTGGTGCCAGGCACTTTGATAATTGGCTGCTGTTTGTGAAGGATTTTTTTTTTTTTTTGGTGCCAGGAACTTTTGTGGTTGGCTGCTGCTTTTGAAAGAATGTTTTTTTTGTTATTGTTTGTTTGTTTGTTTGTTTGTTGTTGTTTTTTGTGCCAGGAACTTTTGTGGTTGGCTGCTGCTTTTGAAAGAATGTTTTTTTTTTGTTATTGTTTGTTTGTTTGTTTGTTTGTTGTTGTTTTTTGTGCCAGGAACTTTTGTGGTTGGCTGCTGCTTTTGAAGGAATTATTTTTTGAAGGAATCTTTTTTTTTTCACTTTTTAATTATTTCAAGCGATGTTTCCTTGTATGCATGTTTTGGTTCACATATTGCAGGCGTTATGTTACTGCACAAGTCTGCGCACTATGTCGTTGGTGGGTGTGCGTATTGGTATTTTTGTGTTTAGTTAATAGTGGATTTGAAGGGGGGATTTTTTTGTTGGGGGGATTGTTTGTTAGTCACAATGAATTTACCATGTGAAATTCAAACTGCTCCCCTCTGAGGAAGCTTGTCCTCACAGTACGGTACCATCCATTTTTTCCTTCTTTTTTGTTTTCTTTATTTTGTGGATTTATGCAGCAGAAAAAAAACAACTTTCTTAGATTATATGGACACTTTCTGTGGATTTTTTTTTTCTTTTTTTTTTTTTTTTGAAAAGCAGAGTAAGTATGATTAATATGATTTGTGATTGTGTTTATTTAGAAAATGGTTAGTGCAAAAAATACCTTTTTCAGCACTCTGAATGTTGGGTTTAATGCCTTAAAATGCATCAGATTTTATAGATTTTAATCCCTTGAAATTTTTCCCCCCTGACCTTCCTGGATTTTCTGTTTCGCTCTTTTTAGCAGGTCCTACACCTGATGCGTGTATTTCTGTTTACCCATGGAAGTGGATTTTTCTGCAAAATTTTGCGAGGGGCAAATCATTTGTTGCCATGCCATCTTTAATGTGTGCTAAATGCAGGCTGTACACAGGATCTGGTTTATCGTATAATTCAAAAGAAAGAAAGAGTGTGTGGGTGTTGGTAGACATTGGTTTAACATCTGCATGGGTGCAACTTTTTCCGTTTGACGACGGAATCTGTTTTTTCAAAAGAGTCGGAAAGGAAAATCCATTTTTTGAAAAAGCTTCAGCATTTGGGGGGGGGGGGGGGGGGGGGGGGGGGGGCTATGCCCCCCCAGGCCCCCCATATGGGGTGCTGCCTGCCCATAGACCCCTTTCAGTGTTTTGACTTTTTCTAAGTTGCACCCTTGCGTCTGTCCATTAAAGTGATTTTAGACCTCTCCTCACAAAGTGAAATGAAATGATATTCCCCCATGGGAATTCCAAACACTCTTTCAGTGTAAATAGTATCCCCACCATTGGGAAATTCTGTGCTAGAAATTTCCTCTTTCCTGTCACTGTCTTTGTTTCTGACCTACTCCTTTGCTTTGTGTCATTTCTTCCTATCATTTTCTGCCTAGCTGATCCATTCATCTGTATGTGTTCGATAAAGTCCTACGTACGTTCTCTTAGGATTGATAATTGGGTACATGTGTTAAGTGCATTTTTTGCTCTAAGGAAATGTGGTGTGCAGAAGCAGTTTAAGGTGATATAGACCAGTTTTTATATACATTTTAGTATCCTTAGTAATGTTTATATTTGTATTCAGGTTTCATTTTCTGAAATCCCGTAGTGATAAATTGGATGGAGTGCGCACGGCTGCATTTTCCCAGCGATTCTGACACCGTTTAATTGCGAGCCGGCATCAGCCGGCTGCGAGTGCTATTTTTAGCCAGGCAGGGTCGACCAAAGTCTTATCTCTGTAGTGCGCCTTTGTGCTCAAGCACTAGTGATAAAGAAGGAAGCTGAGTGCGCTATACACGGCAGCGGGACGGGTGAAAAGGGTGTGGGGAGTGGATGGGAAGGGGAAAGATGCGCGCTATTAATAGCCGGCAGTAATAGCCGGCAGAGAAGAGCCAACTAAAGTATCTCGGATTTGTGCGCCATGAGTGGTCAACGTCGGGGGCATATTTTTAGATTATGTGTTCGAATGCATTGGTATGTGTACTTGGATTTCTTTTCCAGGTGTTTTTTTTTTGTTCTATTGAGCTATGGTATACATTTTGATATGGTTACACTAGTAAGCTATGGTATACATTTTGATATGGTTACGCTAGTGAGCTATGGTATACATTTTGATATGGTTACACTAGTAAGCTATGGTATACATTTTGATATGGTTACGCTAGTGAGCTATGGTATACATTTTGATATGGTTACACTAGTGAGCTATGGTATACATTTTGATATGGCTACACTAGTAAGCTATGGTATACATTTTGATATGGTTACACTAGTGAGCTATGGTATACATTTTGATATGGTTACACTAGTAAGCTATGGTATACATTTTGATATGGCTACACTAGTAAGCTATGGTATACATTTTGATATGGCTACACTAGTGAGCTATGGTATACATTTTGATATGGTTACACTACTAAGCTATGGTATACATTTTGATATGGTTACACTAGTGAGCTATGGTATACATTTTGATATGGTTACACTAGTAAGCTATGGTATACATTTTGATATGGCTACACTAGTGAGCTATGGTATACATTTTGATATGGTTACACTAGTGAGCTATGGTATACATTTTGATATGGCTACACTAGTAAGCTATGGTATACATTTTGATATGGTTACGCTAGTGAGCTATGGTATACATTTTGATATGGCTACACTAGTAAGCTATGGTATACATTTTGATATGGTTACACTAGTGACTTGGGTTTTCCAAGACATCTGGTTTCCCTCATAGCTTCATTATATAATGATCAAAAAGCAACAATCAGATGGAATAATCAAAACTGCAAATTTTTTAACATCACTAAAGGGGTAAGGCAAGGTTGCATCCTGTCTCCACATCTCTTCAGCATATACACTGAACATATCATGAGAGAAGCAGACATAGAAGACATGGGAGTAAATATTGGTGGTAGAAACCTGTCAAATTTACGCTACGCAGATGACACAGGATTACTGGCAGACAACATTACAGGCTCTAGGAGGATCCTGTACAGGGTAGACCGGGTTGGAAAGGCAGCTGGGCTGGACTTAAATTCAAAGAAGACAAAGGTTATGCATGTTGCAGGCAAATATAACACTAGACAGGACCAGATCATGCTAAACCAAGTCCCTCTAGAAAATGTCAAGGACTTTAGATATTTAGGTTCAGTCAAGACACACGATGGAACATGCTCAAAAGACATAAAGATGAGAATTGGAATGGCCAAGAACAGTATGGTTCAATTGAACAATATTTGGAAAGACCACAGCATAACAGCAGACCTTAAGATAAAACTCTTAAAATGTCTTGTCTGGCCAGTGATGTTATACGGCTGCGAGGCATGGACAATGAAGAAAGAGGATGAAAGACGAGTGGAAGCAGCAGAGCTGTGGTTTTACCGAAGACTGCTGAGGGTCAAATGGACGGATAGGCGCTCAAATGAAAGCATACTGAATGAGTTGGGTACTACACGCAAGCTTCTAGTACTCATACAACGGAGGAAACTGAAATATGTTGGACACGCAATCCGTAATGAGAGAACAGACTTGATGTCCACTGTCCTCCAAGGTAAAGTGGAAGGAAAGAGAAACAGAGGACGGCCACCTGCATCACTTGCTAGAAACATCACAAACATCAGTGGCAAGAAACTCCAGGAGGTGGTCAGACTTAGCCAAGATCGAGAGTGCTGGAGGCAACTTGTGAGGACATCATGTGCAGCGGCCAACACTGTTCCCGGTGACGCCGACAGGTGAGACAGGTGAGACACTAGTGAGCTATGGTATACATTTTGATATGGCTACACTAGTAAGCTATGGTATACATTTTGATATGGTTACGCTAGTGAGCTATGGTATACATTTTGATATGGCTACACTAGTAAGCTATGGTATACATTTTGATATGGTTACACTAGTAAGCTATGGTGTACATTTTGATATGGTTACACTAGTAAGCTATGGTATACATTTTGATATGGTTACACTAGTAAGCTATGGTATACATTTTGATATGGTTACGCTAGTGAGCTATGGTATACATTTTGATATGGCTACACTAGTAAGCTATGGTATACATTTTGATATGGTTACACTAGTAAGCTATGGTATACATTTTGATATGGTTACACTAGTAAGCTGTGGTATACATTTTCAGATGGTTACACTAGTGAGCTATGGTATACATTTTCAGATGGTTACACTAGTGAGCTATGGTATACATTTTCAGATGGTTACACTAGTAAGCTATGGTATACATTTTGATATGGTTACACTAGTAAGCTATGGTATACATTTTGATATGGTTACACTAGTAAGCTATGGTATACATTTTGATATGGTTACACTAGTAAGCTATGGTATACATTTTCAGATAGTTACACTAGTGAGCTATGGTATACATTTTGATATGGTTACACTAGTGAGCTATGGTATACATTTTGATATGGTTACACTAGTGAGCTATGGTATACATTTTGATATGGTTACACTAGTAAGCTATGGTATACATTTTGATATGGTTACACTAGTGAGCTATGGTATACATTTTGATATGGTTACACTAGTGAGCTATGGTATACATTTTCAGATGGTTACACTAGTGAGCTATGGTATACATTTTGATATGGTTACACTAGTGAGCTATGGTATACATTTTGATATGGTTACACTAGTGAGCTATGGTATACATTTTGATATGGTTACACTAGTGAGCTATGGTATACATTTTGATATGGTTACACTAGTGAGCTATGGTATACATTTTGATATGGTTACACTAGTGAGCTATGGTATACATTTTGATATGGTTACACTAGTGAGCTATGGTATACATTTTGATATGGTTACACTAGTAAGCTATGGTATACATTTTGATATGGTTACACTAGTGAGCTATGGTATACATTTTGATATGGTTACACTAGTGAGCTATGGTATACATTTTCAGATGGTTACACTAGTGAGCTATGGTATACATTTTGATATGGTTACACTAGTGAGCTATGGTATACATTTTGATATGGTTACACTAGTGAGCTATGGTATACATTTTGATATGGTTACACTAGTGAGCTATGGTATACATTTTGATATGGTTACACTAGTGAGCTATGGTATACATTTTGAATGGTTACACTAGTGAGCTATGGTATACATTTTGATATGGTTACACTAGTGAGCTATGGTATACATTTTGATATGGTTACACTAGTAAGCTGTGGTATACATTTTGATATGGTTACACTAGTGAGCTATGGTATACATTTTGATATGGTTACACTAGTAAGCTGTGGTATACATTTTGATATGGTTACACTAGTGAGCTATGGTAACATTTTGATATGGTTACACTAGTAAGCTGTGGTATACATTTTGATATGGTTACACTAGTAAAGCTATGGTATACATTTTCAGATGGTTACACTAGTGAGCTATGGTATACATTTTGATATGGTTACACTAGTGAGCTGTGGTATACATTTTGATATGGTTACACTAGTAAGCTTGGTATACATTTTGATTGGTTACACTAGTGAGCTATGGTATACATTTTCAGATGGTTACACTAGTGAGCTATGGTATACATTTTCAGATGGTTACACTAGTGAGCTATGGTATACATTTTGATATGGTTACACTAGTGAGCTATGGTATACATTTTAGATATGGTTACACTAGTGAGCTATGGTATACATTTTGATATGGTTACACTAGTGAGCTATGGTATACATTTTAGATATGGTACACTAGTGAGCTATGGTATACATTTTGATATGGTTACACTAGTGAGCTATGGTATACATTTTGAATGGTTACACTAGTGAGCTATGGTATACATTTTGATATGGTTACACCAGTGAGCTATGGTATACATTTTGATATGGTTACACTAGTAAGCTATGGTATACATTTTGATATGGTTACAGCCCTGATGTGGCCCTGTGCAGTTGGCTGGGCTTTATACAACAATAAATGAAATTAAAAATTATGGAATAAATGGAGAGACAAAGGTGTGAGTGAAGGGGGTGGGGGGAATCACTTTGAATAGAAATAATGAGAAAGCTGGAAAGAAGACTTCTCTTTGTTTGTTTGTTTTTTGAAATGACTCCTGCTGGGATTAAGGTCCAGTTCAGTATTTGTGTGTGTGTGTGTGTATCATTGTATGTATGTGAGAGAGAGAGAGAGTGTGTGTGTGTGTGTGTGTGTGTGTGTGGTGAAGAGAGAGAGAGAGTGTGTCTGTGTGTGTGTGTGTGTGTGTGTACGTGTGTGCGTGCATGTTGTGTGTTTAGGACCTGGCCAGCTCTTGGGTTTATGTGCAGGCTTAAGGCTTGTGCCATGATCATTCTGGAGTTTCTCTGTTACATGGCACCTGTGATGATAATGCATATGGAATTCATTCCGAGCGCGGATATGTCATCTTGAGAAATTGAAATTGGAAAAGTTGAAAGTTGTGTGTGTGTGTGTGTGTGTGTGTGTGTGTGGGGTTGTGTGTGTGTTGTGTGTGTGTGTGTGTGTGTGTGTGTGTGCGTGCGTGTGCTGTGTACACGCGCGCGTGAGCATAATGTGTGGGCGGTGTGTGTGTATGTATGCGTGTGCATTTTTGCATGTGCTTGTGCATGATGTATATTTGTGTGTCGGGAACATGTGCACATGCGCATGTATGTGTGCAGCGACGAGGACGAGGAAGACGGAGAAGCTTTGCTGTATCTGCCCGTCTCCCCAGAGATCGAAGAACCGGAAGAAGCTTGGCAGGGAGATGGACCTGTAAGTCAGCAGTTAACTCTTTCCATGCTCCCTCTGTCTGTTTTTTACTGATTGTTTATTTTAACCCTTTGACTCCCCCAGCCTATCCACCAGCTTCCTGCATAGGCTGAGGGAGTCAAGTGAAAGTTGATGTTTGGCCGTTGGGGTATGTCAAGGGACTCCTGCTAGTTCCTTTTGGATCAGTTCAATATGTCTTGTTTGTTGAAGAACTCAGTGGACTGCCCTTAGCTGTTTCAATGTTTGCTATTTCAAGGGATTCTGGCCAGAATTGTAATACATTTGTATGTGCTGTTTCAATCTGGAAATCCAATCTACCAGACAACCTGAAAAGGAACTTCTTCCAAGCAGCAGTGGAGTCCGTTCTTACATATGGCTCAATCTCTTGGACCCTAACAACGACATTGGGGATGAAGATTGATGGAGCATATACATGAATGCTGCGTGCAGCCCTGAACAAATCCTGGAGAGAACATCCAACTAACAAAGAGTTATATGGTGAGATCTCACCAATCAGTAAATCAGTACGTCAACAAAGACTGCGCTTCACGGGACACTGCTGGCGTAGCAAAGAAGAACTGGTGGGCGATGTTCTACTATGGAGACCCAGTCACGGCAAACAAAGACCAGGACGTCCAAAGAAGACCTCCATCGACCAACTGATTGATGACACGGGCTGTCAGTATAATGAACTACCTACTGCAATGTCTGACAGAGAAGGATGGAAGAAACGTGTCATGGATAGCCGAGCAAGCTCGACATGATGGTGATTTCAAGGGACTCTAGCCAGAATTGTAATATATTTGTGTATTACTTACTGTAGAAGACCGCCCATATCTACAGGGCTGAAATGTATGCCAGTCTAGCCAGCATCTTGAGGATATCTGGCTTTCAAGTCAGAGTCCTCGCCATAGAAGTTGGAGCAAACGGATTGGTGGGCATATCTGCGTGTGACCTCATGGAACGGCTGTCGATTTCTGGGAAGGAGAGAACCAGAGCTGTAAGGCCAATGGCAGAAACAGCTTAAAAGAGTTTATTGCTTGGACTCCTGCACCCTGTCCACCTACATCCAGCATTGTCAACCATGCTAGCAAAGCAAAAAGTTAACCCTTTGATTCCCTCACTCTAGCCACCAGAAAGGATTCAGTTTTCTCAAATGGTGGATGAAGTGCAGGAGTCAAAGGGTGACACCTAATGTGATCAAGGAGGAACAAAGGTGAACTCCATAAGGCTGAAAATTCCCCTGTTGTACTGCAGGTGTTCAATAGGCAGGTGGCTAACTCTCTCGCTACGAGCGTCGGGATTTCCCGATCATGTCTCAACAACGCTTGTCTACGAGCGTCGGAGAAATCCGACTTGAGTTTTGAAAATTCGCGGGGTTTTCAGTATTTCCGTTAACCGAAACTAATCACCAGAAATAGATTCTTTGGTCATTCCTAGCCTCGTTTCAGGCCACGAGGTCACTGTACTCTGTTGGTGTGTAGACAGTGCAAAGTTCACGACTCACTATCTCCGCAGCGAAGCAGATGATGGAAAAGCAAATGGCTGAACAATACTCAACAACTGGGCGCTGTTCAAAACAATCTCTTCCTTCAGTGCACGTGGAGTGTGTGCATGTTGGATTCTATGAAATTTCATTAAAATGTGACTGTAGGAACTGATGTATTGACCTGACTGTGTATTTTGAAAGACATTTTTCACCTGAAAATGTCTCTAATTTTATTTGTACCATTACTCAGCAACCATGAGGGTTAGACAGTTGAAATTTCAGAATTTCGTACACCAATCTTTTAATATATGACTTGTCAAATTTCAAAACTCTCTGTTTTCATTTGTTTGTATGAGAATTTTTCTCATGACCTATACAAATGGTGCGTATATAGACAACCATCACAAGGATGGTCTGGCCTTGAGACACCTGACCACCTTGGACGTACAGGTTTGATACAAGGTGGAGAACTGATTTCTATAAAACAGATGGCCTGGCTTTGAGACACCTGACCACCTGGGACATGCAGGTTTGATACAAGGTGAATTGATTTCTATAGAAAGAAGGCCTGACCTTGGGACACCTGACCATCTGGGATATACAGGTTTGATACTAGATGGAGAACTGATTTCTACAAATAGAAGGCCTGACCTTGGGACACCTGACCACCTGGGATATGCAGGTTTGATGCTAGATGGAGAACTGATTTCTACAAATAGAAGGCCTGACCTTGGGACACCTGACCACCTGGGATATGCAGGTTTGATGCTAGGTGGAGAACTTAATTTCTATAAAGAAGATGGCCTGTTTCAGTTTCAGTTTCAGTTGTTCAAGATGACGTCTCCGCGGTCAGAACGAATTCCATATGCACTAACATCGTAGGTGCCATGTGTATGATGATCATGGCACAAGCCTTAAGCCTGCACATAAATCCATGAGCTGGCCAGGTCCTGAGGCCCAACCTAGATTGTGTTTTACCTAGTCTGTATTTCATACTGGTATTTTATCAGCCTACTGCTGGAACAATCTTGGTTACATGTAAAATGACAGAAAGATGGCCTGGCCTTGAGACACCTGACCACCTTGGACATGCAGGTTTGATACTAGGTGGAGAACTAATTTCTATAATGAAAAGAAAAAAAAAAGACAACAGCAAAGGGTCATCCATGAGTCATTACGTGGCCATGGCCTGCTCCCCTGAGAGCATAAAGAGTTAAGGACTGAAATACTTGCTTGATCCTTTGATTCCCGCACCCGGTTCACCAGCATCCTGCATTGTCAACCATGCTAGCAGAGCAAAAACTTAACCTTTTGACTCCCTCACCCTCTCCACCAGCTTCCTGCAGGAAGCTGGTGGAGAGGGTGGGGGAGTCAAAGGGTTAAGTTTTTGCAGTTGGTGGATAGGGTGCGGGAGTCAAAGGGTTAAGGGGAGCCTTTCTTCCTTTTTGCTTCTTGTTTTTCCTTGAAAAATGGTTGCCATGATGTCCGTGTTCTTACTGCGTGACACATGGCCAAATTATTTCAATCATCTCTTGTTGATGTCTGCTAGTAGTTTTCTGGTGGTATCAAGTTCTTCAAGGACATTTTCATTAGTTCTTCTATCTGTCCATTTGACTCGTATTAGTCTCTGATAAAACATCTCTGCTGCCTCAGTTCTTTTGCAATCAGCATTTCTGAGAGTCCAGATTCACAAACATAAATCATTATTAGCCAGATCAAACCAAAGAACTGTGTAGCACTCTACAATTGCAAAATCTAAATTGCACTTGGTCTTTTGAGTTATTCTACAATTGCAAAATCTAAATTACACTTGGTCTTTTGAGTTATTCTACAATTGCAAAATCTAATTGCACTTGGTCTTTTGAGTTATTCTACAATTGCAAAATCTAAATTGCACTTGGTCTTTTGAGTTATTCTACAATTGCAAAATCTAAATTGCACTTGGTCTTTTGAGTTATTCTACAGTTGCAAAATCTAAATTGACTTGTTTTGGTTATCTACATTGCAATCAAATTGCACTGGTCTTTTGAGTTATTCTACAGTTGCAAAATCTAAATTGCACTTGGTCTTTTGAGTTATTGAAGAAACAAATGGCAATAGAAGTGATTGACTATCATCTAGTAATGATTTTGTCTTGAAAACAGGAGCTCTGAAATGGTTATGGTAGAAGTTTATATTTGCAAAGTTTTTGTTCAAATTGTTTTGAACATGTCTTCAGGTTTCTTTTTTTAATGATGTACTGTTCTGGTTGGAAATCCTTGATCTGTTATTTATTATTCAAATTTTTTGGATGATATATTCTGTTTGTTGTATGATTTGTTTTCTTGCTTTATTAACAAGAAACTGGGGGAGAGCCAGACAGCAGAAGGCCATCAGAGCGTTGTTTTGCTGTCTCAGGGCCGTCAGCCTGGAAAAGATTTCTGCTCTGCCTTCGCCTAACACTTACCCTTTCTGCTTTTAAATCCAATTTAAAAACCCACCCTTTTCCCAACAATGAATTCTACAACTACTTCTTCCCCTCAGTCTGTGTGTTAAATATTGTAAGGTGGTCTTTGTTTATTGTGTACATACGCCTGGTGCGTGAATGCGTTTTGATTTGAATTGTCAAGATTTGGCACCATATAAATATTGTAATTATTATTGTTATTATTATTATCATTATCATTATTATTATTTTTGCTGTTTTCTGAATGTGCATGGTAATTAACTCTTTGACACCTGCACCCTGTCCACCAACTGCAAAAACTGAACCCTTTGACTCCCTTACCCTGTCCACCAGCTTCCTGCAGAAAGCTGTTGGATAGGGTGGGGGAGTCAAAGGGTTTAAGTTTTTGCTTTGCCATCACGGCTGACAATGCAGAGTGCTGGTGGACAGGGTGCAGGAGTCAAAGGGTTAATAATTGGTTGGCGTGGAGCTGGAACCCTCGCCGTACAAACTGCCTGCATGAGTTTGAGGTCAGGCTCTGGGGAAAATTTGTGCATACAGTCTCCAATCCACCCAGCTGTGATTATGTCCTAGCTCTGTTTAGAGAGGGGGGAAAAATGAAACAGCGGTAGGACTTGGAAAGAAAATGGCCTCGAGAAAAATTGAGACCTCTGCTGTTTCACTGCCCTACGACTCCCCCTCCGACAACCTTGACCTTATTGTCGTAAAGACTGGAAGTGCTTCAGGATTATGGGGACAGCTTTTTACCTTATCGTAATTAAGACTGGAGGTTTGATTAACCCTTTGATTCCACACCCTATCCATCAACTACAAAAATTAACCCATTGACTCCCTCATTGCAGGAAGCTGGTGGACAGGGTGGAGGAGTCAAAGGGTTAAGTTTTTTGCTTTGCTAGCATGGTTGCCAATGCAGGATGCTGGTGGGCAGGGTGCAGGAGTCAAAAGGTTAAGCAAGAGTTTTGGTCCTTAACTCTTCATGCTCTCAGGGGACCAGGCCATGGCCATGTAATGACCCGTGGATGATCCTTTGCTGATATATTGGAAAATAAGAAAATAATTTTAACCCTTCGACTCCTGCACCCTATCCATCAACTGCAGAAACTTAACCCTTTGACTCCCTCACTCTATCCACCAACTTCTTGCCAATGCAGGATGCTGGTGGACAGAGTGCGGGAGTCAAGGGGTGAAAAGGAACAGAAAAGAAAAATGTTAAGAATGCAGTGGTGTGTTGTGTGAGACACGTCAGGCGTGGCTGTTGTGCCAGGCTTGCAAGCATAGTGGATGGTGTGTGAGACACGTCAGGGATGGCCGTTGTGCCAGGCTTGCAAGCATAATGGATGGTGTGTGAGACACGTCAGGCGTGGCCGTTGTGCCAGGCTTGCAAGCATAGTGGATGGTGTGTGAGACACGTCAGGGATGGCCGTTGTGCCAGGCTTGCAAGCATAGTGGATGGTGTGTGAGACACGTCAGGGATGGCCGTTGTGCCAGGCTTGCAAGCATAGTGAATGGTGTGTGAGACACGTCAGGGATGGCCGTTGTGCCAGGCTTGCAAGCATAGTGAATGGTGTGTGAGGATGTGGGGATGTTTTCACTGTTTTCTGTTGACGTTCTGCACAGTATGTTATATTGGTTACTTTTACCCCAAATACCTGTATTTGCTTGTAGCGTCTTTGGAGGCTTTTACTAACTTACTTTTGTTATATTTTGATTTTTGCTTTGTAGAATGTGTGTGCTTTTGTGTGTGTGTTGTGTGTGTGTGGTGTGTGTGTGTGTGTGCGCGCGCGCGTGTGTGTGTGTGTAATGACGTGTTGACACTACATGGCTTTAGGTTTAAAAAAGGTAACTGAACTGAACTCAGAGAGTCGTCGTTCCTTGAATATGCATACTGAATTCCTGTGTTTGCTTCATTCCGTGTTTTTCTGCTAGAATGTAGTAGACTGTCCCATGGAATAATTGACAGAGTTATCTTTCTGTTGATTTATTGTTAAGAAACAATGCCATGCGAGAAAAACATGTTGAGACGAAAAATTTCAGTGTTAGACATGAAATGTCTATATTAAAAGAAATGTTTGTTTCTGAATAGCATGTTAAATAAAATGGAAAAGACTTTGCTCCGGTGGTGTGAATTTTACATCTATCTGAAATGCATTGTATTTATATCATGTAAGAAACGGTGTCATTTCTGATTTGGGGTTTTTGAACATGTTTGATGTGATCCTGGTTTTCTCACGTGGCATGAAGAACAATGTGTTCAGCTGAACCAGTTGTCCTGTCCTGATAACCCCCATGTCTGTGTTTTCATAGCAGTAGTCCTTCAACTATGCAAAACTAAGGGTTAGTTTGACCCTGTCTACCAAAATTCGAGGGTCAGTTACCAGACTTCATAGTCAGTACCGAGAGGCAGGTGTTTGGCTTCCCGTAGTCCTGGAGAATCGGTAGTGTTAATACATTCTGTACCGCGTCACGAGATTCTTGTGACTCAGCTTTCTCTCTCCATGGACTGCATCACTAGGATTTCGTGCCTGGACTGTAGTTTCAGTTTTGAGTATATAGGTAAAAAAAATGACCGCATTGCTGACGTGAATCCTTTTCCGGCAAAGGGAGTATACTCTTGTCATTTCCTTTCTGCCTTTACACGACGTTTGAAGCGGCAAAAGTGTCAAAAACAGGCGTAATTTGAGTGTTTCTGAAGTCTCTCTTTTAACATTACTTGGTCAATAGTTAGTACAGTGGCCTGTTTTCTTGGTAGGAAAAGGGTTAATGTGTGTCCCTGAAAATAGTGCTGTGTCCCTGATTTTGGCAAGGGGTGTCCCTGAAAACACATGTTAGGGGTAGGCAACCCTGGTAATATCTCATGATATTCCTTACAGTGATTGGGGTTATTGGAGTTATTTCAAGAGGGAATCACCGCGCTTGGACAGCTCCATATGCGTTCCACACGAATCCACCAGCAATGATCTGACAGATTTCCTGAGCCTGCACAAAACCCTATGCGCTGGCAAATATGACAACAGTCCAGTGGTAATGATAATAATAGTAATAATGACTATTTATATAGCGCCTTGCGTGTAGATCTAAACGCTTACAAAAACACATTTTCTCACATACACTCACCGTCACAGACCTATTCACAATCCTACAGTGGACACAGGCACAGGCCACAAAACATTAGCAAGAACATGGAGTTTTGGGAGTTTTATTTCAAGAGGGATTCACTGCACTCAGACAACTCCGTATGCGCTCCACCCAAATCTGCCAGCAATTGTCTAACAGATTTCCTGAGCCAGCTCAAATCCCTGTGCACTGGCAAGGTCATGGAAAGGGGAGAAGGGACCTATCAAATGCTAAGCTGACACCACCAGAATGATGGAAACATTATGATGGTCAGCCAACAGGCCAGTAGACCTATCAAACACTAAGCTGACACCACCAGAATGATGGAAACATTATGATGGTCAGCCAACAGCAGTAGACCTATCAAACACTAAGCTGACACCACCAGAATGATTGGAAACGTTAAGATGGGCAGCCAACAGGCCAGTGGACCCATCAAACACTAAGCTGACACCACCAGGATAATGGAAACATTAAGATGGGCAGCCAACAGGCCAGTGGACCTATCAAACACTAAGCTGACATCACTAGAATGATGGAAACATTAAGATGGGCAGCCAACAGGCCAGTAGACCTATCAAACACTAAGCTGACACTACCAGAATGATGGAAACGTTAAGATGGGCAGCCAACAGGCCAGGTTTTAATGTTGCGGGCTGGGATTGAATTCAAGATAACAGGTCTTGAGTCCATGGCTCTACCAGCTAGCCCAAGAATATGCACACGGAAGTATTGTCTGAAGCAGTAAATTTGAAGTGGAAAATGAAGTAAAAGTGGATATTATGTGGAAGGAAATTCCAGAGCAAGGGTCCAGACAAAATCTTAGTATTAGAGCTTCCAGCTTGCCCATCTGTGAACAGGTACTTGAAGCCGTTCCAGGTTGGGGAAGATAAATCATCAGTATAGAGGAGATGGATAACATCCTCATAATGCTGGCCCATAATCTGTCTTAAAGTTAAAGCTAGTCCGTGCTAATCTACATGTATCAGAAGAAAAGCTGAGTTTTTTTTCCACCTCACTCTCTCACAATCTTAGATTTACAGGACAGCCTTTACCTACTACACCCCCCCCCCCTTCCCCCATGGGGATGCCAGGGGCTCTTTCAGTATAAATAGTATCCCCATCTTCTGGAAATTCTGTGTTAGAAATTTCCTCTTTTCTGTCACTCTGTTTCTGCCCGGTTCCTTTATTTTCTGTCATTTCTTCCTATCAATTTCTGTCTTGCTGGTCCATTCACCTGTATGTGTTTGATAAAGTCTTACCTACTTTTTCTTAGGATTGATCATTGGGTGCATTGTTAAGTGCGTTTTTGGCTCTAGGGAGATGAGGTACGCAAAAGCAATTTTAGGTAATTTATAGCCATTTTTATATATGTTTCGGTTTCCTTAGATATGCTTAAATTTGTATTCATGTGTGTTTTTTAAATCCCCTGTGCGATAAATTGGACAGAGTGGTTAATGCCAGGGGCATGTCCTTAGATTGTGTGCACGAATGCATTGATATGTGTACGTAATTTTCTTTTTTTTTTTCCTGTTGAAGTTTTGTATGTTTTGAAGCGGTTGTAGCCCTGATATGGCTCTGTGCTGTCCACTGGGCTTTAAACAACAGTAACAGTAACAATAACAATAGCAAAACCTACTACATCCCCAAACCAAAGTAATGATGATAGGAAGGTATTCAGAAATGTTCAGACTGCTCACAGACTTTCAGTGCTCATGAAAATAGAATCCAAAACAAGGCTGACTGTCCGCGTTCAAGCAAACAGGAACCAGAAAAAAAAACATGAAAAAAGAATAAGAACGCGTATTTAATTCAACAAGACAAGACAGACACAAATTTTCAGCCAGATTTTGTCATTATAAGTCACAAACAAACAAACACCAATACAAAAATTAGGAGAAAAAGACTAAAACTTCCCTGATGCTCCTCCAGTGTGAGAAAAGGAATATTTGTAATTTCTCCTCATTTTTTGCATCTGGTGCTTGTTTGTCATGATCTTAAAATTGACAAAGGCAAGTTGGTCGATAATTTGCGCTTGTCTTGTCTTGTTGTATTAAATACGCGTTTTTATTTTGTTTTCGTGTTTTTTTCTTGTTCCTGAAAACAGAGGGTAGGAAACAGGTTCAACTGAACACACAGAGTATTATTACGCTCGTATGACCATAAACTGTTGGCATGTTATTATTGAAGCTGTTCTTAACTCATTCACTTCCTCACTCAGTCTACCAGTGTTCTGGTATACAGGGCAAGGAAGTGAAAGGGTTAACATGATCTTTGGTTCTGTCCACACTGTAGACCTATGATTAACCCCTTGTTGCCCATTTTTATTGGCTGTTTTTTCATGTTTTCTGTTACAGTGATTAACCCACTCAGGGCTCTCATCAGCGCAGATCAGCAGCAGGCGCTGGTGACATTTTGATACAGTGACATTTCTGTGGGCAGGCACACTCTTACTTTTGACAGTTCTGGTCGGAATACAGACTGTTGAATCAGAATTGTTGACTCCCTCTGTGCAGAGGAGATAATTTCGGATGGAAGACAAAATTTGTCACCAAGATACATTTTGTTTTTGATTGGGCACTTTTTATTCAAAAATCTTTGCATCAGCAATTGGGCTAAGACAAGAAAAGATTATATCATGAATAGTAGTAGCTGAAAATTTATCATGAACATCTAAATGAATAAGTGAATTGGCAAGGTTGTTGAATGAGTCAGTTTAACCTGGTTATGTGGCTGAGATTTTGTCATGAATTGCAATGTCTAAATTGGTTTGGCTGCTGAGATTCAGTAATGAATAAGTATCTATATTGACCAAGTTGTTGAGGTTTGCCCATGATTCATTGTTTAAACTGGCTACATAATGGAACAAATACTATCAGTACAATTTAAAGCAGAAATAAAAAAAAGATTTCCCTCAGAATTTTTTGTGGATCCCCATAAAACCCACCAGTGTAATACCGTCATGAACACCAACTTGCCTGGAGCACATCAAAGATGCAAAAACCTGTCTAAAAATGTTCAGGGTGATACATGTTGGATTTTGAGAAACTCTACATGGGAGATAACTCCTACGTGACTCTCAAGAGTTATAATCCTTGATTAATCTTAAAAAATTCTCCCTGCTTCCCTCTTATTTCCTACAGGGTGAAAGTTTTCTGTGTGTTTTTTTGTTTTTTTTAAATTCCGAATGCAATTGCATTTCAAGAGCAATTAGCTGAAGAACAGCCAGCTCTTATTGCAGGATGAAATCATTCATAGAGTTGGTCAGCTTCATCTTAAAGCCAGAATTTCCTGCTCTTTATCACATTTACGCGTCACGTTTGCGTGTCAAGTTTATCCACCGCTACTAACGCGTCGGGTCAGTGCGCTGATGGGAGTCCTGCCACCGCCGTTGCTGAGTTTGACTTTTTGCTGTTTTTTTGATGGTTTTTCTGTTGCTTTGTTTTTCTGTGCCTTCTGTTGCATTGCTGATGTTTCCCTCCTTTCCTGTACGCAGCCACGTGGTGGCTCGCTATCCGCCGCTGCCAGTGTAAAGGTATCTATGAGACGACGAGACATGACGAAATCATGATCACCTCCCCCCCCCCCCCCCCTCCCCCTTCACCTCTCCACGGCAGTCGTAACATCTCTGCTTGTCTTGACATAATGTAGGCTCCATCTGTCATCTGTCGTCTGTCATCTGTCGTCTGTCATCAGTCATCTGTCGTCTGTCATCTGTCGTCTGTCATCTGTCATCTGTCGTCTGTCATCTGAAATCACATAGGTTTTTAGTCTGATCTCCCCTCCTACTCCCTTGTTCATGCTCGCTCTCTGTCTGTCTGTCTGTCTGTCTGTCTCTCTCACACACACACACACACACACCCCACACACACACACACACACACACACACACACACACACACTTCACCATTTACATCCTGTAACTGAAACATTATTGGGCCCTTTTTTGTTTGTTTGTTGTTTGAATGTTTTGTTGTTGTTTTGTTGTTTTTGTTATCTCTCTTTCAATTTTTCATGCAGGCTCTTTCACTTAAATGTGTCAATCAAATTTTCACATCTGCATGCCCATTGTCATTATTACTATAATTATCATTATTATTTTATTATTGTTATTATCATCATCATCATCATTGTTATTATTGTTATATCATCATTATTATTATCACTATCATTATCATTATCCTTAGAACAATTGAACTCTTCCCAGAAAATTAAGAATCATGGATGTTTTCATCTGAATTCAGCTACCGTTATGAAATTGTGTGTTATATATATATATATATAGACTGAATTATTCTGTATTTCCTTAAACACACAAGAAGCAAGGTTATGACCAGTCACCATGGTCCAGTGTTTAGTGCAACAGATGGCCGACTGGAAGGTTTGGGTTTGCATCCCCTCTCACCTGTCGGCTTCACCAGTGTTGACCGTTGCACACCTGGATGCCACCATCTCCCTCCAGGCCACTCTGTCTTGACTTTTGTGGGCAATTTTGTGAATATTTAGGCCACTGATGGTGGTTATGTTCTCAATGTATGAGATTAGAGATCTGTCTTTCATCCTTTTTGCCATGGTTTTCCTTGAAAGATGCTTGCCATGAGGTCCATGTTCTTGTTGCGTGATACATGGCCAATGTATTTTAGTCTTTTGTTGATGTCTGCTGGTAGTTTTTTGGTGGTATCAAGTTCTTCCAGGACACTTTCATTAGTTCTCCTGTCTGTCCATTTGACACATAGTAGTCTCCTATAAAACCACATCTCTACTGCCTCAATTCTTCTGCAATCAGTTTTTCTCAGAGTCCAGGTTTCACAGCCATAAATCATGACTGGCCAGATCAAACATTTTAGAAGTCTAACTTTCAGGCCATTTGATATGCTTCTGTCTTTCCAGGTGTTGTTGAGTTAGACTATTTTTTGCTTTGTCATTTCAATTCTTATTTTGATGTGTTTGGAGCAGGTTCCATCATCAGGTTTTACAGAGCCAAGATATCTGAATTCTTTAACGTTTTCTAAAGGACAGTTTAAACAATAAATTGTATCCCCTCAGGCCTGTCGAAATGATTGTGTGGGTTTTCAACCCCGTAGCCAGCACCTACCCCTAGTTGAGTGTGCCATGGGCTCTTTGGAAAGACTGGGACCACACGGATGCGTCATTGGGAGTGCTGCTTGAATCTCCTGGCCAGCACTGCTGGTGTCTGTATCTCTCGGGCCTGGTTGGTGCCAGGATATATTACAAATTTGTGAAAGTAAACGTAGAGTACAGTTTTGTCAAGCAGTCTCAGTCCAGAATAGAACTCTGTAGCATCGTGAGTATCATCCCCGTCATCAGTCATCATCATCATCATCGTTGTCATCATCGTCATCATCATCACCATTAGTATTATATTATTAGTACTATTATCGTTATTGTTACTGTCATCATCATTATTATTATTACTTTTACTGTTATTGGTATCATCATCATCATCATCACCACCACCATTATTATGATTGTTATTGCTATTGTTACTATCATTATTATTATTACTATTATCAGTATTATCATCATCACCGTCATTATTGTCATTGTTACTGCTGCTGTTGCTGTTGTTGAAGTTTACACAGCAGAATGAAAGTTCAGAATAACTACAGAAACCATCTTAAGTACAGTTGTTATTACTGATTTTTTGTTTGTTTGTTATGGTTTTTGTCTTGTTTCCTCATCTTCAGTGTTGTTACTGTGCCAAACATATTTTGCTTGTGATAGAAATGCTTTCATGGTAACCTTTACACAGTAGTCGCACATAAAAGTTCTGCATGCTATCCATTAACACTGAAACAGTCAGATTATCCAGTATCGCACCATTTCCATTAATTATAAAGGGGTGAGAGTTCTCTTCAGATCTGCAGATTTCTGCAGCAGAAAGAAGTAATTTTTTTCAGATTACACAGGCTCTTCTGAAAATAATATTCAGCTTCTTTCTTTTTTCCATCGAGGTATTGTGTACATTTTGAAATGGTTATAGCCCGAAATGGCTGCGCACAGTCGGCTGGGCGTTAAGCAAAAGTGACGAATGACAGCTTTTTTTTTTTTTTGCCAAAGTAGAGCAAGTATAATGAATATAACTTGTGAATTAATATGTAGATTTATAGAAATTGAATAAAGCAGAAAATTAGGTGATAGTATTGTACGACAAATCAAATGATGGCCATAAAAATGATGAAGATGTGGTCATGATTCATGTTGATGGTGATGACGATGATATAACCACATTCTGAAAGCTTGGTTTGATCACTGAAAATACTCCAGATTTCACAGGTGTTAGTACCTTTAAACAGAATTGAAAATTCAGGGGAGCATACCTCTAGACCTCCAGACATTTTGTTGTTGTTTGTTTTTGTTTTTTGTTTTGTTCTGTTTTCAGCAGTTTCAACCCCAGACTAAAAGTATAATACTTAGATTGTGTAGTATATCAGACTGTTCATGAAAACTAAAGTGTTTATAATAAAAAGATAAAAAGTGCCACCAAGCAAATCAGACTGTTAGAAACAGGCAGCGTGCACATTGGTGATGGGTGACGTTTTTGGCTTTGAGACGGGCGCTTAATTCCCAGGATTTGGGACTGCCTTTTTTTCCCCTCACAAAGTTCCCGGGTTTAGGATTACCCATTTTTACGGGATTCCCAGGTTTTTCCCAAGGTTCAGGAGTATCCAGTTTTACAGGGTTCCCAGGATTTAGGACACCTTTTTTTTCTGAGGTTCCCAGAATTCAGGACTGCCCATATTTACAACGTTCTTGGGGTTTAGGACGTCTTATTTTCTCATTGTCTAGGGCTTCTCATTTTCATAGGGTTCTCAGGCTTAAGGACTGTTCTTTTTACCAGGCTACAAGGGTTTTAAGACAACCGTTTTTACCAGGTAACTTGTGTTTAGAAGTTCCCTTTCTTAGAGGGTTAGCAGGTTTATTAATCGCATTTTTACAGAGTTCCCAGTGTTTATGACCTGCAGGTTTGATAAGATTCCCAAGGTCTAGGATTTCTTCAGGACTTACAACACCTTGTCACAACAGGAAAGCTGGAGGGAAAGAGAACACCAGGTAGACCCAGGGAGAAAATATTGGACGGACTTGAAGTATGGCTGAAAACAGAGAGGGTGGGAGACGTACTCGCAGCGACAGGGGATAGATTCGTGTGGAGGGCCATCATCGCCAGTGCATTGCGACAGGGTACATGATGATGATGACTCATTTTCACAAGGTTCAGTACTACCCATTTCACAGGGTTCTCAGAGTTAAGATTACCCATTTCACAGGGTTCCCAGGGTTAAGATTGCCCATTTCACAGGGTTTCCAGGGTTAAGATTACTCATTTTACAGGGTTCCCAGGGTTAAGATTGCCCATTTTACAGGGTTTATGGCTGCCCATTTTACAGGGTTCCCAGGGTTAAAATCGCCCATTTTGTGCGGTTAAGATTGCCCATTTCACAGGGTTCCCAGGGTTAAGATTACCCATTTTACAGGGTTCCCAGGGTTAAGATTACCCATTTTACAGGGTTCCCAGGGTTAAGATTACCCATTTTACAGGGTTCCCAGGGTTAAAATTACCCATTTTACAGGGTTCCCAGGGTTAGGATTACCCATTTCACAGGGTTCCCAGGGTGAGGATTACCCATTTTACAGGGTTCCCAGGGTTAGGATTAACCGTTTTTCAGGTTTCCGAGGGTAAGATTACCCATTTTACAGGGTTCCCAGAGTTAAGATTACCCATTTTTCAGGGTGTCCAAGACTAGAATTTCCTGTTTTTAGTACAGAGTTCAGAAGTTTGGGAGTGTTAGGGGAAATAAGAGTAATTTTCCAGTATGAAAGGGTTGGAAGAGGGAGAAAGGTTTTGGGATGCCTGAGATATGATCATCAGTCACAGAATTTTTTAACTTCTTGGAGACGCACCCTAAAATGGCTGCTGAAACTCTCAAGACGCACAGTTTTTGGTACTTTTAAAAAAAAAGTTATGGAGAATATCCAACGACAATAAACCTATCCTGTTATATATGTTTTAAAAGGTCAATGGTTAAACTCTGCTGTCAGTATAATCTCCCTTATTATAGTATACACGTAGTCTTGGGGATTTTTCTGCTGTCGGTATAATCTCCCTTATTATAGTATACACATAGTCTTGGTGAAAAATCCCGTAACATATAGCTGCGGAGCGTCGCCATCAAGTTAAAACTGACGGTATGTAAATGTTACCTGTAGAAACTAACCAAAAGATTCAACCCCTGCAGTAAATTTGAACTTTAATCATACCTTTTGTAATTAAATGTATTTTAGTAAATGTAGCAGATTTGTATATATTTCATAAATGTAGCAATCAGTAGTTGGTTCTTTAGGGTGTTTATTTCCTAAGGGTGTGAAGGGAATAGCAATCAGTAGTTGGTTCTTTAGGGTGTTTATTTCCTAAGGGTGTGAAGGGAATAGCAATCAGTAGTTGGTTCTTTAGGGTGTTTATTTCCTAAGGGTGTGAAGGGGAATTAGCAATCAGTAGTTGGTTCTTTAGGGTGTTTATTTCCTAAGGGTGTGAAGGGAATATCTTTGACGGTGTAGTCATGTGCTTACTCAATTTTAATTCTTTAGTTTTGATTTGTGTAAGTTTGGGGAAGCTGCTACAATGGTTCACAAAGATTGGGAAGTTGGACACAAGAATATTAACAGGATTCCTGTTTTATTTAAGATGTCCCAGTTAACCCAGCATATGTGTGTGTGTTCTGTTCTCCATCGGGCAAACCAGAAGTAGCAGCCAGTCGCCATGGTACGGTGGTTAGTGTAATGGACTGTAGCTGGAAGGTAGTGAGTTCGAGCCTCATCAATCCTATCAAAATCAGTGTGTGATTTTTCAGTCTCAAAGAAAAGAACTTCTACTCGAAAGTTGAGTATGCTATGGTTTTACTGTGAAAACTGGGGCCACACAGTCAAGTCTCATCTGCTTCACAGATGTGCATCATTGAGGAAGTTTCTCAAATTTCCTGATCAACATAAGTAAGGATAGTGCAAATTAACCCTTTGACTCCCGCACCCCATATCCACCAACCACAAAAACTTAACCCTTTGACTCACTTACCCTGTCTACCAGCTGCAGGAAGCTGGTGGATCGTGTGAGGGAGTCAAAGGGTTACCTTTTTTTGCAAGAAGGTGTAGATTGGGTGAAGGCATCAAAGGGTTAAGTTTTTTTGTTTTTGCTAACATAGTTGACAGTGCAGGATGCTGATGGACAGGGTGCAGGAGTCAAAGGGTTGAAAATAAATTGAAAGGGTAATATTAAGAATTGAAAATAGGTTGGTAGGGATAATGGGATTGAAAACAGGTTGGTAAGGGTAATTGGGGGTTGAAACTTGGTCAGGATTGAAAATAGGTAAGGATAATTTGGGGTTGAAAACAGTTAAGGGTAATCAGGTTTGAAAACAGTCAAGGGTAATCCAAATTGAACAAATGTAAAAGGAAAAAAAGTAGGTAAGGACAATGGGGAATGAATATAGGTAAAGGTGATTGGGGTTGAAAAACAGGTAAAGAGTATGTGGGACTGAAAATAGGCAGTGTAATGGGGATTGGAACGATCATTTCACCAGACAGTAGATGCACATCAGAAATTGCCAGCAGAATCGGCCTAGCCAAAACATTATTCAAGAAGATGAAAAGCATTCTTACCAACAAATGGCTGTCAATTAACATCAGGAAGAGAGTTCTTGAAAGTTATATAGAATCAATAATGTTATACGGTTGTGAGGCGTGAACAGTCAACTAGCAAAGCCAGTACAAGATTGAGGCAGCCAAGATGTGGTTTCTGAGAAGAATGTTGAGAGTTCCATGGACAGCAAAGAAAACAAACGAGACAATCTTGATGGAGGCAAACACAAGAAGATCATTCATAAGGAAGATTAGGAAAAGACAGACAACATTTATAAGCCGTTTTATGAGGAAAGGGGAATTAGAAGCACCTGGCCACAACAGGAAAGCTGGAGGATAAGAGAGCACCAGGTAGACCCAGGGAGAAAATATTGGATGGACTTGCAGAGTGGCTGAAGACAAAGAGGGTGGAAGAGGTACTTGCGGCCACAAGGGATAGAAACAGATGGAAGGCCATGATCACCAATACCATGTGGCAAGGCACCTGATGATGAAGAATTGGGATTGGAAACAGTATGCATAACTGGGAGTGAAAATAGGTTAATAGTTAATGGGAACTGAAAATAGGTAAGGGTAATGAGATAAAAATAGATAAATGGAAATTGGGACTGACAGTAGGTAAGGGTGATTGGTTCTGAAAATAGGCAAGGCCGATGGGAATTTAAATAGATAAGGATAACTGGGATTGAAAATGGAGAGGTAAGGGTAATAAGGATTTGAAAGAGGTAAAATTAATGAGGATTTGAAATGGGTAAATAAGTGTAGTAATAATGGCTTCAGTCAAAATTAAACCCTAAAATTAATGAGGGTTTGAACTGGGTAAATAAATGTAAAAATGGCCTCAGGCAAAATTAAAGCCTAAAATTAATGAGGATTTGAAATGGGTAAATAAGTAGGCCTAATAATGGCTTCAGTCAAAATTAATCCCTGAAATTAATGAGGGTTTGAACTGGGTGAACAAGTAAGTGTAGTAATGGCCTCAGCTGAAATTAAAACCTAACATGTGTGATGATGAATTACAATGATGATTTGCTTACAGCCTGCCGGTGAACACCAGAACAATCCATGTTAGAACCTTTTTCACAACGTTATCAGTGTTCATTTGTGTGAGTCTTAGTGTATGACCCTTTCTGTACAGCAACATTATATCTGTCTTAATAAAAGTCAGTTCTGTTTTTAATTCACTTTGAATCAGTTCTGTTGATATCAAATTACGAGGGTGAGTCAAAGAGTAATGCCTTTTTATTTATATCAGACCAAGTTTTTGATAAAATTACCTGAAATGTTGCTCAGTTACAAATGATTATAACTGTTACGGACTGAAATATTTTGTTTGGTATGTTTCCGGTTCATAGACTCTTGAGGAAAATTCAAAATGGCTGCCCCCTTAGAGCTGCATCAAAAACAAAGAGCAGTGATTGAATTCCTTGTTGCTGAGGGGGAAACTCCTGTGAACATTCACAGACGATTACAGAATGTGTATAAGGAGAATACTTTAGATTATAGCAATGTTCGCAGGTGGGTCTGTTGTCTGAATGATGAAAAGGTGGGAACTGCGAGCGTAGCCGATAAACCCCGTTCTGGCCGGCCGTCCACTTCTGTGAATCCTGCCGATAAAGCAAAATCAGATGCTCTGATTAGAGAAGACAGGCGCATAACTCTTAAGGAGTTGGCAGAAAACCTTGAAGTGAGCCATGGAAGTGCTTATAACATTGTTGAATCACTTGGGTTTTCAAAAGTACCGAGAGAGCTGACTACAGTATGTAACATTTGAGTAAGGTTCGACGCGTCCCAGGTTCGACGCATTCCAGGTTCAGTATGTCCCAGGTTCGATGCGTCCCAGGTTCGATATGCCCCACACCTCACACACCCACACCACCCCCATACCCACACAGACACCACCCACACCCCGTCCACCGACACCCACACCCCACCACACACCCCCATACCAACACACACCCACACCAACATCCACACCACCCAAACCCCACACCACCCTCACCCAAAACACTCATACGCCCACCATCCACACATCTGAACCCATACCCCCACCACCACACCACACTACTCACACCTCCACCACCCACACTCAGCACCCATACCACCCACAAGCACTCTAACACCCACGCCCCCGAACCCACACCACTCACACCCCTACCAACCACACCCCTACCTCCATACCACCACCCACACCCCAACCACTCACATCCCCACAATCACTACACCCACACTTCACACCACCCATACCTCAACCACCCACACCTCCAAACCACACCCCAAACCACCCCCCACCACTCACCCCCCCACCACCCACACCACTCACCCACCTTCACCACCCTCACACCCACACACACCATCCCCAGCCCACCCACATGCACATCTACACTCCAAGACCCACACCACACCACCCATACCCCCAACATCCACACACCCACATACCAAATCCCACACAAACCACCCCCACACCACCAACACTATCACCCCCACAACACCCACACCTCACCAAAAACACCCACATCCCCACCACCCACACACTCACACCACCCACACACACCACACCACCACCTGCACAACACCCACACCTCATCAACCACACACACACACCCCACACATGGGGGCTGGGTTGGGGGGTGTGGTTGTGGGTGGTGTCGGGATGGTGTGGGTATTGGGGTGGTGTGGGTTCAGGGGTGGGTGATGGGGATGTGGGTGGTTTGGGGGAGGGGGTGTGGATGTTGGTGGGGGTGTGGATGTTGGTGTGGTTGTGGGGGTGTGTTGGTATGGTGGTGTGGGGGGGTGTTGGGATGTTGGTGTGGTTGTGGGTGGTGTGGATGTTGGTGGGGGTGTGTTGGTATGGGGGGTGGGTGGTTGAGTATGTGTGGTGTCTGTGATGTGTGTGGGGTGGGAGGTGTGGGGCATATCAAACCTGGGACGTATCGAGATGTCCTGGTAGCATTCAATCCCACTACTTCCTTGGGAAAGTTTGGATCTGTTTAAGTATTTAATGGGACATATGTCATTTGTTGTCAAAATTGAAACTTACCAAAAACAAAAAATAAAAACCACCCAAAAAAATACCTAAATGTATACTGTGTAATCTTTAACATGCTTCTAATCAAAGCAGCAACATAAACGGCTTCATCTGTAGTATTCTTCTGTCATTTGCTTCACTGCATATAAAGACATGTATACAAAATGCTGTCTATGTTTGGCAGTACACAGATTGTTACTAACAGCCAGGTTTTCTCTTGCCCCACAAGTTCAAAATTTGTAGTGTTGGTTTTGGGTAAATTGGTTCAGGTCTAAGACTAAGACTATTACTGGTTATGACTTGGGGAAAAGTTGCGTTAAGGCAAGGTAAAATTATGCAGTGTTCTTTTGATAATCTATCTGCTAACTAGGAGCAGTGCAAGTTTTGTTGTAGATTTGTGTTAAGGTTAAATCATGCATTGTTCGTTTGTCTTCTTGATGGTCTATCTGCCTAATAGGAGCAGTTCCAAGTTTTGTCGTTACTCACATATCATACACGCTCATTCGTGTGTATGCACATAATTGTATTGGAATACATGAAATGTATGCATACAAAAGTGCACACTCACACACACACACACACACACACACACACACACACACACACACACACTAACAGTATACAATTTGTCCTGGCAGCCACCAGAAGAAGTGGCGCCACCTCCCCCTCCACCAGAACGTAAACGCAGTCACGGCAGTTCAGAATCCGGTGGCAGCAAGAAGAAAAGAGTGAAACCTGTGGACATTGACCTGCCAAATGCTCCTGTGGATGGTAATTACTCAATAATTACTCAATACAGATTGTCCCATGATCCCTGTTCCCCTCCCATTCCCACCCCCTCTCACCCCCTCTCATGCCTGGTTGATGCAAGGATGTATTAGGAAAGTAAACATAGAGTACGGCCCTGTCATGCAGTCTGAGTCTAGAATGGGAAGCCGTAGTATCATCGTCATGGTTTGGTTTGGTTGGTTCAGTTTTTACGTCGGCACCCACCTCAGGCGATATGGCCGATAGGGATTTACCATCCTAGGGAGGTGGGGAAAGGGGGACTTATCTAATCCTATACTGACACCACCAGAACAACAGTGATGTTAAGGTGGGACAGTGAGAAGGCCAGTTTTAGTGTAGCGCACCCAGGGATTCAGACCCACAGTCATTAGCGTGAGAGTCCTAGCATTATGTAAACATGTCCCAGAGTCTGTGGCCACTATGGTGTCATAGAAGATGGGACAGAATAAAGAAAAGGTCGAAGCTTTTCGTTCCACAGAACTGCTGTTGTCTTGACCATGATGTTGTGTCCCACAGAGGTGCACCCCTTGCTGACGGCAGGAGCCAAGAAAGCGCCAGAGAGCAAAACCCAACCACGCAAAACACGCCCCCAGAAAGCGCGTGGCGCCAAAGACAGGCGCCATCGAGACAGAGGTATGTGATCTTAGGGGGCCGTACGGTCAGGCCATGTTTTACGAAAGATCACAACAACAACATACTAATAATGATAATTAGTTACAATAATGAAAATAGTGATAGTAATTATAATAAGAAATCAAATAAATATTATGAAATGAATAAAAATAGATTTTCTTTTCAAACTTGAAAGACTCTTAAGATGGGAAGGTAGGAGTTTGATGATGACAATATTATGTTGATGTTGTGGTCATCATTATTGTTGTTATTGTCATGATTAGATCTATTGATTTACTGATCAAAGTGTTATTACATATTTATTTTTACATCGAAATTATGAAAAAAATGTTGATGAGTTTTCTTTCTAAGCAGCATCTCATACATTCTATGGCGTTAATTCACCTTCATTCCATAAATTGCATTCCATAATTCGACAAGGTCACCACAGAGTTTTATAGTACAGATTGTATTTCATGTCTGCCAGAGTCATTTCACCATAGCGTCAAGATTCCCCTCTGCCTCTGTCGTTTTAAGTAGTGAGGGATTTTTTGCCTTAAACTTCAGGGTCAACATTGAATGGTGCAGCCACATGCTTTTAGCCTCTTTGCAAGGCCTTCATTGTGTGTGTGTGTTGGTGTATTTGTGTAAATGTGTGTGTGTCTGTGTGTGTGTAGATGTGTGTGTGTGTAGGTGTGTGTATGTTCGTGTAGTTATGTCTGTGTGTATAGGTGTGTTTGTGTAGGTGTGTGTGTGTGTGTGTCTGTGTGTATGTTGATGTGTGTGTGTGTAGGTGTGTGTGTGTTCGTGTAGTTATGTCTGTGTGTGTATAGGTGTGTTTGTGTAGGTGTCTGTGTGTGTGTATGTGTGGGGGGGGGGGGGTGTATGTGTGTGTGTGTTTGCGTTTGATTATGATTACTCTTAAAATAATGAGTCCAGTGGTCAGGATGACACATGACAGATGTGGTTTTCATCAAGTCCTCTATGTCAGTCACCATGTGTGGATGACAGATGTGGTTTTCATCAAGTCCTCTATGTCAGTCACCATGTGTGGATGACAGATGTGGTTTTCATCAAGTCCTCTATGTCAGTCACCTGTGTGGATGACAGATGTGGTTTTCATCAAGTCCTCTATGTCAGTCACCTGGTGTGGATGACAGATGTGGTTTTCATCAAGTCCTCTATGTCAGTCACCATGTGTGGATGACAGATGTGGTTTTCATCAAGTCCTCTTTGTCAGTCACCTGGTGTGGATGACAGATGTGGTTTTCATCAAGTCCTCTTTGTCAGTCACCTGGTGTGGATGACAGGTGTGGTTTTTCATCAAACCTTTGTGGTCCCAGAGGTGCTCTTCCAGCGTTGCTCTGTTTGGCCACTGCTTAATGAGGACAACACCACATCAGAATATTTTTTGGAGGCATATCATGTCACCTTGGATGCGTCTAGGCATGTTGTTGTAGCCCACACTGCGCAGCAACATTTTGTTGCACATTTTGCTGCATACTCTTGCCTTCAGTGGGAGATGACCATTTGTCTAGAATCTTGACCTGTCTGGTATGGGTGATCCTATCAGTATAACGTTTTGGATCATAGGGACACACAGGCCCCTTGATCAACATCAGGACTGTGATCCTTGTGTGGGCCTCCCCACCCCCTGTGGGAATGTAGGGAGCTCTTTCAGTATAAATTGTATCCCCACCTTCTGGAAATTCTGTGCTAGAAATTTCCTCTTTTCTGTCACTCTCTTTGTTTCTGCCTTGTTGCCTTGCTTTCTGTCATTTCTACTTATTTTCTGCCTTAATGGTCCATTCACCTGTATTTTTTCGATGCATTACTTTTTCTTCGGATTGATAATTGGGTACATGTATTAAGTGCATTTTTGGCTCTAAGGAGGTAAGATATGCGGAAGCAATTTTAGGTAATTTATGCCTGTTTTTATATATGTTTTGGTGTCCTTATGTATTAAACAGTATGCTTACATTTGTATTCAGGTGTGTTTTTTAAATCTCCCCTGTGTGATAAATTGGACGAAATGGTCCTACGCCGCAGGTATGTCCTTAGATTATGTGCACAAATGCATCAATATGTATACTTAATTTTCTTTTCTTTTTTTTTTTCCTGTTGAAGTTTTGTGTGTTTTGAAGCGGTTATAGCCCTGATATGGCTCTGCGCAGTCGGCTGGGCTTTAAACAACAATAAAATAAAGAAAAGAAAGTATTTCTTAGATCCCATATCCCCTTTCTGTCTGTTTCTGTTTCAAGATCTTGACAGTGCATAGGGTTTTGCCCAGGTCATCACAGACAGATCTGGTGGAAGACATACGGAGTTGTCTGAATCCCTTTAGACCAAATCGAGGGTTATCGACACCCTGGTGATATAAATTGGACGGAATGGTCAGCTCCAGGGTCATATCATTAAATTATGTGCGTATATATATTGATATGTGTATTTACTTTTCTTTTCCAGGCGTCTTTTTTTTTTCCCCAGGGTCAGCGAGGTGTTGTGTGGGTTTGAGATGGTTATAGCACTTGTATAGGCTTTAAGCAAACGGCACAACCTTGAGACAGGTTAATAAATTTAAATACCTGGGAACAATCATTTCACCAGACGGCAGATGAACATCAGAAATAGCCAGCAGAATCGGCCAAGCCAAAACAACATTCAAGAAGATGAAAAGCATTCTTACCAACAAATGCCTATCAGTTAACATCAGGAAGAGAGTTCTTGAATGTTATATAGAACCAGTACTGTTGTACGGTTGCGAGGCGTGGACAGTCAACAAGCAAAGCCAGAACAAGATTGAGGCAGCCGAGATGTGGTTTCTAAGGATGTTGAGAGTTCCATGGACAGCAAAGAAAACACACGAGACAGTCTTGATGGAGGCAGACACAAGTAGATCATTCATAAGGAAGATTAGGAAAAGGCAGGCAACATTCATAGGCCATTTTATGAGGAAAGGGGAATTGGAACACCTGGTCACAACGGGAAAGCTGGAGGGAAGGAGAGCACCGGGTAGACCAGGGAGAAGATACTAGACGGACTTGCAGAGTGGCTGAAGACAGGGAGGGTGGAAGAGATGCTTGAGGCAACAAGAGATAGAGACAGATGGAAGTCCATAATCGCCAACGCCATGCGGCAAGGCACCTGATGATGATGATGATGATGATGATGATAGGCTTTAAATAACAGTAATAGTAATAGTAACTATAAAAATGATACTAGTAATAATAATAATAATGATAATAAACTGTCGGCTGGGTTTTAACAAAAATAGCAGTAACCTTCCAGATTCGCTAAGCATACGACAAAAGCAGATACACTATCCTGGCTGGAATCTTGTCAAAATTAAGATTCACAGTCAAATTCACTTCATGTGACGAAGACCTGCCTGAAGGTTGAAAGCTTGTGGCAGTGTTAAGTAATGTTGACCTTGAAAGTAAAAGACTTCTAATTATTAACCCTTTGACTCCCGCACCCTATCCACCAACTACAAAAACTTAACCCTTTGACTCCCTCACCTTGCCCACTAGCTTCCTAAAGAAAGCTGGTGTACAGGGTGAGGGAGTCAAAGGGCTAAGTATTCGCTTTGCTAGAATGGTTGACAATGCAGGATGCTGGTGAGCAGGTTGCAGGAGTCAAAAGGGTTAATGTCACAGCGTTTTATAAACATTGATTGCAGTCCATGCATTCCATAGTGGTGGTGACATTTTTTTTTTTTTTTGATTTAATAGACTAGTGGCGACATGATCTGAGTGTTCTAGTGTAATGTGCAGATTCTGTGGACAGTCTTCCGTCATGAGGTGACCAGCCTGTGTTCAAGTCCGTCATTTGTCAGCACCTAGTTCAGCGTCACATCACATCACCAGCATTCATCATGATCTTGCCCCCCATTCCCCACCCGCACCCTTGTGTTCCTGATCAATTTCTGTAAGGTGGAATCATCATCATTGTCATCATTGGACATTGAAGAATTACCTGCATTTTTTTCATGACGTTTTCTAAAATGTATGTCTTAAACCATTATTGACTGGTTTTTGTGATTTCTTTTTCCTTGTGTGATTGGGCATATGTGTATGTATGTACACTAAAGGGATCTATCATCCACAGATTTGCTTGTATGTGCACTCTATACAGACAGATACACACACACGCTCTCTCTCTCTCTCTCTCTCTCTCTCTCTCTCTCTCTCTCTCTCTCTTTGACACATACACACACATCAATATGTCAAATATCAGAAAAGTTTGGAGCAATATGATATCTATCATTTTATACAGCAGTGTCTGTTTTCAGTTTAGACTACATCATAACATCGATGCATCTTTCAGTATTTGATTCAATTAGAAAACCGACAAAAAAGGAAGCTTGCTAATACTGAACAGGGAAGTGTCTTTTCCTGGTCTTGTACTTAATGAAGGTTATTTCACACCAAAGACTTTGATGTTGGGAGCAAATGGGGACTCTATAATTTTCAAATGGGGACTCTATAATTTTCAAATGGGGACTCTACAATTTTCAAATGGGGACTCTACAGTTTTCATATTTCTGTTGTACTTAATGAAGGTTATTCCACACCAAAGACTTTGATGTTGGTAGCAAATGGGGACTATACAATTTTTATATTTCTGTTGTACTTAACCTCTTCTCTGCTTGGTACGAGTAACGCTCGTAGTAAAATCGAAATTCACCACGCCCGTATACGAGTGCCACTCGTAGTAAACTCGTCACGGAAAGCGAGCAAATCTACACAAGAAATGACTGCGCAAAATGTTTCCAACTCTGTTGCTGATATCAGCGAAGAGCCCCATACCCTTCACGTCACCAGTAACTGACCACAGGATATGCAAATCGCGAGTTGAGAGGTTACAGTGATTAGCGAATTCAAGATGGTAGCGAGACCTAGTACGTCGTCGGCTCGACCTGTTTTCAAGCGGTACACTGCGCTTGATGTGTTGGACGAGATATTCAACGATCAAGACAGTGGAGAAGAAGACATGGGAGGATCGGATCCTGACATCAGTGATGAGGAGGAGACGGATGGGAACCAGCACCATCCACTTTTATCGGAGATAGGTGCTGGTGATGACGTGGATCCTTCGTTCGCTCCCAGTGAAAGCAGTGGGGAAACCAGTGCTAGCGAGGGTGAAGAAGAGGAAATGGGGGATCCTCTACCATCAACAAGCACTGCACCCCCTCCTGTCAGGAGGGGACGGGGTCGTGGACGTGGTAGGGGGTCTGGACGACGGCGAGGGCCCCGTGGAAGCGGCAGGGGGCGTGGCGTGAGGCGTGGTCAGCAACAGCTAGTGAGAGAATGGCGAGAAGCTGATGCACAGCACCCCAACCCTGGTGTAGTTTTCACTGGAAATCCGGGGTTGAAGGTCAGCTGTGCTAATTTTAGGCCGGTTGACTATTTGGAATTATTTTTTTCTGACCTAGTCAACCATCTCGTCATTCAGACAAACCTGTATGCTGACCAGTTTCTCGAGGCACACCCCAATCTTCCACAGTTTTCCAGGGCCAACAAGTGGGAGAAAGTCGACGGTGCAGAAATGAGGAAGTTTCTGGGCCTGGTTCTGCTGATGGGCATTGTGCGGCTACCTTCAATTGAACTGTACTGGTCTAAGAAGGTGCTGTACAGAATTCCAGTCTTCAGCTCCATCATGACAAGAAACCGGTTCCAGGCAAGTAGCTCTATTTTTTTTTCTTTTCTTTTTTTCACTACTTCATTCTTCATCCCTCCACTATTCATTTTGTGTGTGTGTGTGTGTGTGTGTGTGTGTGTGTGTGTGGTTTTATATATTCAAGTGTGTGTGATACTGTCAGTGTGTGCTTGTGTAAATGTGTGTGTGTGTGTGTGTATGTGTAGGCTGTGTGTGTGTGTGTGCGTGTGTGTGTGTGTGTGTGTGTGTGTGCATGTGCGTGTGTGTGTGTGAGTGCACATGTGTACATACGCATTATTTATTTCTGTTTGCAAGTTTTCCATACAAGTTTGCTGATTTTGTAAAACACAAAAGCACTTATTTGGTACACCAGTGTGGTGTTTTTATATTCATGTGTGTGTGATACTGTCAGTGTGTGCTTGTGTGAATGTGTGTGTGTGTGTATGTGTGTGTGTGTGTGTGTTCGTTCTTTAATTTAACGTCTTTTCACTATAAGTGATATTAGACGGGGGAGGGGGGGGGGGGGGGGGGAGGGGAAATTATTTTTTAAAAAAAAAAAAAAAAAAAAAAGTGAACAAAATAAAATGTAGAACGATAGTTGGACGGGTTGGATTTGGGCAGAGGGAAGACAGAGGAAAAAGACATTAGCAGGTGGGGGAACAGTAAAATGGAACGAGAACTTAACACTAACAATTAACTTCAATAACGTGAAGGGAAATTGTAACACTAAAATACAAACCGAATAAAGTTAAAGTAATGCATTAACAGGACTGTGAACTAATGATTCTGAAATTCTAACTAACAACGTTTGATCTGATGTAATTTTCTGGAAATGATTTTCAGAATACTTTTCTTGAGTAAACATTTTCGGTAAAAAAGAACGTAGCATTTTGCAGTAGAATAAACAGTGAAACAGTGTGAACTGTTCGCCGCAAATACACTTGACATTTTTACAATATTTTGTTCTCAATGCGTTTAGCTGAATACGAAAACAAACAGCAACAATCGATCTCAAATGATACATAGAAGAATACTGCAATTTTTTACATACATTTTGAACGGTAAGTTTTATCATTTGTTGTGACACAAACTGTTCATCTGAATGTTCAAGAAATCGAGTCCATGAGACTGATTCGAGCAAGTTGCAAGATTCTTTTACGGAGGTATGAACATGTAATTCTATAGCATTATCAGCATTCTGGGCGCCTTGCTTAGCTGCTCTGTCAACTACTTCGTTGCCGTGAAGACCAACATGAGAAGGCACCCAGCATAAACTGATATCTGTACCTTTGACCCTTAAACGATGTATAAGATGATTTGCCTCAGTAATTAAATCAGGTCTTGTGTCGGCATTAAAAGACCGTAAGGCATATAATACAGATTTTGAGTCAACAAAGAGAACTACTTTGAAAGACATGGTTTTAAGATTTACTAGATAATGCAATGCTTGATTAATAGCGACTAATTCCGCTGTAAAGATCGATAAGTTTGCCCCAACGAAAAATGACTTTTTTATCTTAAATTTTGGAACATAAAAAGCTGCTCCAGCACATTTATTTTCTAAGACTGATCCATCGGTAAAAATGTGAAGATGGGTACGGTATTTTTCATCGATGTGTTCTCTTGCTGTGGATATCGAAATGTTGACGTTTTCAGATTTCTTAGCGTCTGTATAATCAATATCAAAAGAGGCTTTTTGCATTTCACATGTAGGGATAGGCGTTGTTGATGGTGTCTCAGCTATTTCATCCATATTTATGTTAGACTGTTTGACCAAGTCAGATATGTAAGTTGAAACAGTCATTTGTGATGAAATGCTTTTTGCTCGCTTTGGAAAGTCAACATCAGACCTGATTTTAATTTCCTTACTCACAAAATTGTCCGTTTGTGAAGTAGTTCTAACTGCAAATTTTGCTGTCGCTAGCTCACGATAGTTGTTCAGAGGCAGAATTCCAGCAACTTTGTACGTTTCCAGATTAGAGGCATGAGTAGGGACACCTAGAGCAATTTTAATACTTTTGCAGTCTAAGCTTTGTATCTTCTTTAATAAATATTTTGGTGCACTGAAAAACACTTCTTGCGCATAGGATAATTTAGATCGTACAAGTGCTGTTGACAGATGAATTAGTATGTTCGTATCCATTCCCCAAGGTAATCGGCTTATTATCTTTAGAAAATTTAGGGCTTTTCTTGCTTTTGTTGAAATATAATCAAAATGGACATTCCAGTTTAATTTCGATGTCATAAAGACTCCCAGAAATTTTACAACCTGTTTGTAATGTAACACTTCACCAAGCAATCTGAAAGTAGGCAAGTTACTTAAAGTACCACCAGAATTAAATAGCATCATGTTAGTTTTTTCCGCTGACAACGACAGACCATTTTCTAACATATAGTTTCCAAGATTATCAAGATCAGATTGATACAATTTCCTAATGTAATTCTGTGCTCTCTGTGGAGTTGTCTTTTTTAAAGTAATATTCATCCAAATACATATATCATCAGCATACTGTGCCAAAACAACACGATTTGAGAGTGCTTTAGGAAGATCCTGTATAAGGATATTAAATAAAAGCGGTGCTATCACAGAACCTTGTGGAATTCCCATATCAAGATGTCGTGAAGTAGAATAACTAGTTCCCACTCTTGCCTGAATAGTTCTATTGGCTAAAAAAGACTTAATGTAATCATACATATTGCCAGATAAACCAATAGATTTCAGCTTGTACAATAAACGCGTATGCCAAACTTGATCGTAAGCTTTTTTCACATCAAAAAATGTAGCTAAAAGACTTTTTCTGCGGGCAAACTCTTTCTTGATGTGAGTGGTAAGTTTAACCAGGTGCTCAACTGTAGATCTCCCTTTTCTAAAACCAGCCTGATTTACTGGAATAACGTTATTTTTATCACAGTAATGTACAAGTCTGTTTAATACCAATTTTTCCAATAGTTTGCTCGTATGGGACGTTAAAGCAATAGGTCTGTAACTGTTTTTATTGTTTTTAGGCTTTCCTGCTTTTAATACTGGTATAACAACAGACGTTTGCCATAATTGTGGTATAGTTCCACCAGCCCAGCATTTCTGAAAAATTTTGTGTAAAAAAATAATATAGTTTTCTGGAAGATGTTTAATCATTTCAGTTGAAACTGCATCAACACCTACCGAACTCCTTTTGTTGCGCAGAGACAAGATAGTGTTTTTTAACTCTTCTAAGGTGATTGGAGAATTAAACCAGAGATCATTTTGAGGTATTGGATCAGTGTAGATAGGGTTGTTAGCTGCCATTTCCCTGTAGTGTTTGCAGGTAGGAGTCAAACCATCTACTTTACTATTTTGGGCAAAAAGTTCCACAAAAGTTTCAGCTTTGTCCATGTCGGAAAGAAATTTGTGACTTGTATCAATCATTATTGGACACCTAGGTAAGTTGGCTCCATTTTTCATTTGATTCATTTTTGTCCATACTTTATGGAAATCCTTGAAATCTGAAATTTCTTTTGTGCAGTATGATGCCCAGTAATTTTTCTTTGCTTCAGCGATGATTTTATTACACTGGGTGTTAGCTTTTTTCATTTCCATATGATCTTCAGGTTTCCTGCTTTTGATGTAGATTTTGTATTTCTCTTTTTTATACTGAACTGCTTGCTCACATACCTCCGTCCACCAAACATTACCCAAACGGTTATTAGACTTAAAAGTTTTGAGTTTCGGGATGGAAAGGTCTGCAGCAGCTAGAACTGACTCCTGGAATTTAGAAAACATAACGTCTACATTTTCACTTTCATAATGTGTGAAATCTCGAATAGAAAGAACAGTCTGAAACAAGGACCAATCAGCGCGTGTATAATTATATTTTGGTATAATATCAGGAATGCTGTCTTTCATCCTGATGTTTTCGTTAGTTAGTGTTATGAGGATAGGTAAGTGATCACTTCCTAAAGTATCTCTGTGAGTGTCCCAGGTACAGCAGGGTACTAATTCTGGTGAGATAAAAGACAGATCGATGGCTGTTGCCCGATGTTTGGAAATATCAGGAATTCTAGTGACACTCCCATCATTCAAAAGGTAAAGCGAACTGTCAACTATATTTTCTACTAAACGATTGCTTGTCACAGTACAGCAATCTTTTTCCCAAAACGGGGAGTGGGAATTAAAGTCTCCACCTATTAGCCATTTACCGTGCAGCAGATCCGGAATCGTGCGCAGCCATTCTGTGTTGTGGTCATTTGGACCTGTTGGCAGGTAGACTGACAAAACGTTCAGGATAAAAGAATTACTGAATTGTACTGTAGCGGCACAAGCGTGTAAGTCTTCAGTTGACGTTAAAACTGGGGAAGTAAATATGTGATATTGTAACTCTTTAAGTATGTATATCGCAGTGGCTACTTTCTTCCCGGGATTCCCATAGGCATACACTGGTGGATAATAGTAATTTTGGAAATTGGGAAGATTGGTTGGTATAACATTAAGCGACTGCAGAATCAAGACTTCACACTGATTTGAGGCAAGGAAATGTTCCAGGTATGCTGAATTGGTGGAAATAGACCTACAATTCCACTGTAAAAAATTGATTTTCATAGTCGGCTAATCCCTTATTTTCAATTAACGGTGATTTGTTTGAAAATCACGTATATTTGGTTTTCTGTGTACGAGGAAAATGGGGAGGGGGGGGGGGGGGAATGATTACTTTTACTACAAAGTAAAGGTAGAAACAAAAAATGAGTAAAACTATGGAGAAAAGAAGTCCTACTAATCAAGATAAGACTTTTGATCTAGAACAGAAATAAATTATAAATAAATTAAATAATAGTATACACGCCTTCAAATGTACAGAGATTATAGTCTGAGTCCTGACTGACTAATTCCTAGCGTTTATACACTTTCACCAAGAGAACTGTCAGAGATGACGAGGAAAAAGTCCTGTGACATGAAACGTTGGTCACTGTAGATCTACTACTATTCATTCAAAACATGTTGTATGACAGCCACCACGGTTCATAGCTGTCAAAATAGGGGAACGGTCCTCGGGAGAATCTAGAGGCGTGTGGCCGTGAAGGTCGTGATCCTCCTGGTCTTCTAGGCGTCTCCCAAAATAGATCCCGAATGTGTCTTCCCAGGTTCCCCGCTATCACGCTGCTTCCTCTGGCGGTGGGGTGAATATTGTCCTGTAGAAACTGCTGGTTAGTTCGAAGGTTATCATGGGAGACAAATGATAGATTTTTTATGTTAACAAGTTCAGCAGATAAAAAGGCGTTAAACAAATTCCGCCGTGTGTGTGTGTGTGTCTGTGTGTGTGTGTGTGTGTGTGCGCGCGCGCGTGTGTGCATAAGCATTATTTATTTTCTGTGTGTAAGTTTTCCATGCAAGTTTGTTCATTTTGTAAAAGACAAAAGCACTTTTTTATACCAGTGTGGTGTTTTTATATATTCAAGTGTGTGTGATACTGTCAGTGTGTGCTTGTGTAGTGGGTGTGTGTGTAGGCTGTGTGTGTGTAGGCTGTGTGTGTGTGTGTGTGTGTGTGTATGTGTGTGTGTGTGTGTGTGTGTAGGCTGTGTGTGTGTGTGTGTGTGTGTGCCCAGTTGTGGGTCTGCTTACTTATCTTGAAAGTTTACTCTGTATTTCAGATTCTTCTTCAGTTTCTGCACTTCAACAACAATGCAGCCATGCCAGTGCCAGGTGATCCAGCGTACGACCGGCTCTACAAGATCCGTCCTATTCTGGATCATCTGCATGAGAGGTTCCAGGAGGTGTATGAGCCCCGGCAAGCGGTATGTGTTGATGAAAGTCTACTTCTTTGGAAGGGTAGACTGATATTTCGTCAATACATACCGTTGAAACGTGCCCGGTTTGGCATCAAAATATACCTGTGCTGTGAGTCTGACGGCGGTGTCAAGGGAAGTGGTGGCTACTGCTACCGCTTCAAGGTGTATGCTGGAAAGGAGGACCCCGTCAATGAGGTGCAGCCTGTCCTAGAGTCCGTAAATGCAGACAACCCAACTCTCTCGGCCAGCGAGAAGATGGTGCTGTACTTGGTAGGCCCTCTCCTGGAAAAGGGCTACCATGTCTACACGGACAACTGGTACAGTAGTCTGCGGCTGTACCTCTACCTCCTGGAAAGGAACACCTTGGCCTGCGGCCACGTCCGGGAGAACCGGGGTATTCCAGAGGAGCTACGTGGAGTGAAGCTGGACCCCGGATCATCAGCTGCTCTTTGTGGTGACAACAAGATCGTCGCCACAAAGTACCACAGCACAAAAGTGGTGCACCTGCTGTCCTCTGTGCATGGCCACACTGAGGCACCCATTCCACACCGGGGACGACGGGGTGTCAACATGTGTCCGTCTGTTTCATCGAATTACAACAGGAATATGGGTGGAGTTGACAAACAAGATCAGCTGCTTCACCCATATGACTGCTCACGTAAGTCGATGAAATGGACAAAAAAACTGTTTTTCCATTTTCTGCAGGTTGCAGCCTGCAATGCATTCATCTTGCAAAAGTCAAGAGGTGATGACTCCTGTAAAACTTTCCTAAGTTTTTTGGAGAGTGTCATCACCTCTTGGATTTGGCCAGATCAGGTGCCAGCTGTGGAAGAGGGAAAAACAGATGACGAGGTGAGGGTGGGTGCACACCACTTTTTATTTCCACTGCCACCGACACCAAACAAGTCTAACCCCACCAAGCCGTGTCGGGTCTGCACGAAGAAAATAAAAGTGCGGAAGGAATCCCGCTACTACTGCCCCTCCTGCCCATCCAAGCCTGGATTGTGCTTAGGCCAATGCTTCAAGGACTACCACACCAAGTTTGCGTATTGGCAGTAGGGTGTTCTGTGTTAGTTTTTTTTTCCCCTCAGTTATATATATTTCATTTTCTTCTGCTTTTTTGTGCTTTTGTTTTTGTGTTCTTAGTTTTCCATTCTACAGTGCGTTTTTTTTTCTTCACCTGTGTGTGTGTTCACCGTTTTGTGAACGCTGTGACAAGACTGAGTGCCATCAGTGAAAGAAGACCAAGTGGAGTATAGAATGAATCCCCTTGTGTGTTTCTTTGAACCACAATTTGGACAGACAAAAAAATGAACACCATCCCCCAAAGTTATGAAGTAACGAATGCAGACAACCTGAGGATTATGTCCAAGCACAAGTGCTGGATTCCTTTAGAACAGTATGGCAGTAATGTGAGTACAATATGTTCAGAAACACTCACACAGTTCCCACAGTGTTTTGTGTGATAACAAATGGATACCATGTGTGTGTGTATGTGGGGGGAGGGTCTTTCTTTTTGAACAGACAATTGTTTATTTTTTTCTTCAGACTTTTTTTTCCCATAGTTGTCATTTTGAACATTTACCAATATGTATAATATTATACTATAACAATTTGGACCATACTGTGTACTTACAGTGATGTTGAGTAAACACTAACAGAAGTTTTTGTCAGTGTTTTACAGGTTTTATGTGTTGTAACATGTGTATGTTTTTAGAAACTTTTATTTTCTGTAAAACCACCATCCGTTATATCCCTGGCCATCTTCCCAATGGCTAACAAAATTACACTATTGTTATATAGCATTATAACTTGGGGTAAAATGAAAGAGAAGCCATAAAATCTAAGTCATATGTCAACAAATGAATAAGCAGTGATTGCGGTACTGAACCTACCCCAAATAGTAAAATTATGCCCCTTTCCAGTAGAATTGGGGTACCCCCAGTAACATACAGATTGTTACACAGAGGGACATTTACTGACATCAGTTTGAATCCCAGGTGTTTGTAATATTGCTGAGCAAACACCAAAAGGTATTTTGCTTTGTTCAGTGGGCTTTTATGTGCTGAATTGTACTAAAACTCTCAAATTGAAAACAAAACAAAAACTGATTTATCACATGTTATTAGTGTGAACCATCATCATTACCAACAAAATCAAATTAGAATGATGTGAAATTGTAAACAAGGGTATAAGGAAGAAGTCCACAAAAAACTAACAAATAACTCAATAAGTGGATGAGTAATGTACATGTTAGTGAACATACTGCAAAAAGCATGATTATGCCCCTTTTTTCCTAAAAAATAGTACTCCCAATTATGAGCAGATTATGATCAAGAGCAACATTCCTTGGGATTTATATGACTGTCATGTGTTAGTGCTGATGTTGAATAAATAGTAAAACCACTTTTCCAATGTTCTGACTCATTTTGTGTGGCACAGTGTATTTGTGTATACTCGAAAGCTGTTATTTTTTGGTAATTTTTTGTAGTTATGTCAGTTTCTGCTATACTAATTATCAACATAATCAAGTTATTTTGACAGGACATTGTAGACCAATGCATAACAACAAAACATGCAAAACATCTGAGAGATCTGTCAAGAAATAAATGAGCAGTAACCATTTTATTGAACCTACCCTAAAAAGCTAAATTTTACCCTGGCAAGCTGTTATTCGAAAGTGCTATTATACTGAGCATTTAAGGGGTTAATGAAAGGTTATTCCACACCAAAGACTTTGATGTTGGTAGCAAATGGGGACTATACAATTTTTATATTTCTGTTGTACTTAATGAAAGGTTATTCCACACCAAAGACTTTGATGTTGGTAGCAAATGGGGACTCTATAATTTTTATATTTCTGTCATTTCTTTTCAGTCACAACAGATTAAGTGTGTGAAATAATGGCTGCTCTTTGCCCACCAGCTATTCAGGCGGGAATGAACCCTGACCTTTCGACTGGAAGTCTGTGTCTTGCCCACTTGACTATCATGCCTGTCGGATCTTGTACTTAAAACAATTCTTCAGAAGGATAGCTTTCCTATCACTGTTTTTCCCCGCTGAACAATTTACACAGTCTGCTTGTCTGTACCTATGACACAGTGTGTTACTATCAGTGTAATTGTTTGGTCTGAATCCTGTGATAATATGTGTGGACATCATGCAACATGGAAAGATTAACCCTTCCACCCCTGTACAGATACACATGCAGATTGCGGAATCAGTGAGAAATCAGCTATATTACTTCAAATGGTGTTACAAAGGAAAGAGTTGCAAGAAAATCAACACTGGCCCACAAATGCACACACTTAAAGCAGTAGAAGTAACACGGCAGATAGATAATTCATAACTATGAACATTTCTTTTCTGGTTCAAAATGGTCATACGTTTTCAAAATGGTAATACTTTTTGAAGTACTCAAGGTATTCTTTTCACTTTGAAAAACTGCTCTTCTTTTCATTGTTAGTGATGCTTGAGGAGTGTGTGTGGGGCATTGACAAAGAGAAAGAGTGGGAACAAAGAGGAAAAAGAAAATACTTTCTTAGAATATACAAAGATTTTTTGAATGAACAAGAAAGACATAAAGAGCAAAGGAAAAAAAAAGTTCCACCAACCAGAACACATCATGACATGCATTCTTCCCTGTACTGTGTCAACTGACACAAAAGCCAAGAAGCCACCGTCTCACGGCTCTTCGATGACGGTCTCCACAAAAGAATCCACAGTCCCAGTCGTTGTACACAGTTGAGTAGGGCGTGGGGAGGCCACGTGAAATTCTTCAGCAGGTACATCTTTCCCATCGTTAGGCGGGGGCCTAGGAACCACAGATGCCGGGTCGACGTCGATCTGATCCAGCATGCCATGCTGGGTATTCCAGGTGACTTTGTGCGTCATGGGCAGGACAGGGGGCGTTAGCGATCCCTTGATGGCCAGCAACTCCTCGGTGCGGGCAGCAGGGGCCGCCATGGCGGGGTTTGCCATGTTGTTGGTGTCATAGTCGTCGTAGTCTGAGTAACCGATCCTCTCAGGAGAGGAGAGAGTATCTGTACAGGAAAATCATACAACCATGGTGTTTTAAAAGTCCTGCAACTGGGAGGATATCTTTAAAAAAGAAAACCCAAGAAGAGAGCAATTGTACAGAAAAATTATACAACCATGGTGTTTTAAAAGTCCTGCAACTGGGAGGACATCTTTAAAAAAGAAAAACCCAAGAAGAGAGCAATTGTACAGAAAAATCATACAACCATGGTGTTTTAAAAGTCCTGCAACTGGAGGGACATCTTTAAAAAAGAAAAACCCAAGAAGAGAGCAATTGTACAGAAAAATCATACAACCATGGTGTTTTAAAAGTCCTGCAACTGGGAGGACATCTTTAAAAAAGAAAAACCCAAGAAGAGAGCAATTGTACAGAAAAATCATACAACCATGGTGTTTTAAAAGTCCTGCAACTGGGAGGACATCTTTAAAAAAGAAAAACCCAAGAAGAGAGCAATTGTACAGAAAAATCACACAACCATGGTGTTTTAAAAGTCCTGCAACTGGGAGGACATCTTTAAAAAAGAAAAACCCAAGAAGAGAGCAATTGTACAGAAAAATCACACAACCATGGTGTTTTAAAAGTCCTGCAACTGGGAGGACATCTTTAAAAAAGAAAAACCCAAGAAGAGAGCAATTGTACAGAAAAATCACACAACCATGGTGTTTTAAAAGTCCTGTAACTGGGAGGATATCTGTAACAAAAAACAGAAAACAGGTCAAGAGAAAGCAGCTGTACAGAAATATGGCACAACCATAGTCTTTTGATAGACCAGCAAACAGGAGGATATCCTAACCCTTTGACTCCTGCACCCTCTCCACCAGCATCCTGCATTGTCAACCATGCTGGCAAAACAAAACTTAACCCTTCGATTCCTTCACCCTCTCCACCAGCTTTCTGCAGGAAGCTGGTGGATAGGGTGTGGGAGTCAAAGGATTAAGTTTTTGCGGTTGGTGGATAGGGTGTGAGAGTCAAAGGGTTAAAAAAAAAAAAGGTCAAGAGAGAGCAGCTGTACAGAGAAATTATACAGCCAGTCTTAAAAGACAAGCAACTGGGAGCATATCTTGGACAAAAAAAAAAGGTCAAGGCTGAGGTTTTAAGGGAGTGAGTATGTGGTACAGATTTGGACTTCTCTCACAGCCAGCACTGCGAGGGTTCCGGCCATCTTTACATTGGCGCTTTACCTTTCCCAGCTTTGGAGTTTGTTGATGAGGTATGCATCGCACTCAGACAATTCCATATGCTCAAATCTGAATCTTCCAACAATTTTCTGGTGGATCTCCGGAGCCGGCGCAAAACTGAACATGCCCGCAAGGTCTTGAAAAGGAAGGGGACTGAGGGATCTTACAAACACTAAGGTGACACCAAGAAAACAAAAGTGCTACGTATCAAAGGCAAAGACACTGAAAACAATCATGACATCTTAATTAACAAAGTTCATTTGGAAAATGTGAAGGATTTCAAATGTCTTGGTTCTGTGAAAACTGATGATGGAACCTGCTTCAAAGACATCAAAATAAGAATTGGAATGGCAAAGCAAAAAATGGTCCAACTCAACAACATCTGGAAGGATGGAGGCATACCAAATGGCTTGAAAGTTAGACTTTTAAAATTGTTTGGTCTGGCCAGTCATAATTTATGGCTGCGAAGCCTGAACTCTGGGAAGAACTGATTGCAGAAGAATTGAGGCAGCAGAAATGTGGCTTTATCGCAGACCACTGCGTGTCACATGGACAGATAAAAAAACTAGTGAAGGTGTCATGGAAGAACTTGATACCGCCAGACAGCTACTACCAGACATCAACAAGAAAAGACTAAAATACACTGACTATGTGTCACACAACAAGAACACGGACCTCATGGCAACAATCTTTCAAAGAAAAACAGTGGCAAAAAGGAAGAAAGGCAGACCTCCAATCTCAGACATCGACAGCATAACCAACATCAGTGGTCTAGGTGTTCAAGAAATTGTCCACGAAAGTCAAGATGAGCAGCCTGTGGGAGGTGGTGGTGACAAAGAATGCAGCGGCCAACACCGAACCCAGTGACGCCGACAGGTGAAGGTGACACCACCAGAATGATGAAAACATGACAGGCAATAAACAGGCCAGTTTTTCATGTTGTGGGCTTGGGTTGAACTCGAGATCTAGATTCCATGGCGCTATCAAAAGAGCCAGCCTGAGTAAAATAAATAAATGCCCCACTGTAGGGCTGAACTCGCAACCCCTACATTATGAGAATGGCATTCTAATTACAGAGCTTATGAGCCACAAGCAGTGGTCTGCTTGAGGGTTGAACCCACAACCCCTACATTAAACAGCATGTCGCTCTAAGCAAACAAATTAACAGAGCCCAAAAGATCAGGTGCATCGACTATGAGTCGAACCGGATTCACCTGCGTTGTTGGGAAGTATTCTACCACTACTTCACTAATGCTTTTTAGTATCCATTCAGTGGTAGATACACTACAGACTGTTTCACATGCATGGAAACTCGTACAGTCTGGCTGGAAGATGAATGTTGTGCCTCTACACCATCAAGACATCAAGGATGTCCAAATTAGACATCCACCTTCAGTCACTTCCTCCAAATCTGGTCTTAAGACTCATCTTTAAGACCGAAAGGTGACTGCACCAACTGGGTCTCGAGAATGTCTGTCCAGAGTAGATGTTCACCTTTTTGTTACTTCCCCTAAATCTGATCTTAAGACTCATCTTTAAGACCGAAAGGTGACTGCACCAACTGGGTCTCGAGAATGTCTGTCCAGAGTAGATGTTCACCTTTTTGTTATTTCCCCCCAAATCTGGTCTTAAGAGTGAAAAGCGAGTTGCCAACTGGGTCTCGAGAACGTCTGTAAACATTAGACAATCACCTTCAGTTACAACCTCCAAATCTGGAATTAAGACTCGTCTTTAAGACTGAAAGGGAAATGCACCAAATGGACTTCGAGAATGTCTGTCCACAACAGACATTCACCTTTCGGTACTTCCCCCAAATCTGGTCTAAAGACTTGTCTTGAAGACTGAAAGGTGAATATTCTACCTCTGCGCCAACTGGGTCTGGAGGACGTCTGTCCACACTTGCACGTTCAGCTTCAGTCACGTCTTTTATATCTGATGTTATGACTCGTCTCTTTCGGCTGTGATCTATGTGTTTGTGAGTGCTTGTGTCTGTGTTTAAATGAGTGAGTGCTGAGTTTGTATGTTTATGCATATGTTCATATTGTGTAAAAAAAAAAATTTAAAAAAAGAGAAAGAAAAGTTGTTTTTTTCTTTTTCTTGTTTTTTTTTTATCTAATCGTTGCATGGCCATTTGTCATGTGGAAGTAGATATTCTACCATGATCATTTCTTTTTTGCTTCATGAACTTTGTACGTTGTTTTCTTTTTAATGAACTATGTTTATGATGCATTGATGTATTAGTGTATGTATCCGACTGTGTTTGTATTGAGATACAGGGAACCGATACCCATACCTCTCTATCATAATCACTTGGATCTTCTCCATCACATGGCACCAGTGACGTCAGTGCATATATTCTGACCACGGAAACGTCATCTCGAACAAACTGAAATTGATGTACTGATATGGCAACCCCCCCCCCCCCCCCCCGACTTTTTCTTAAACTGCAATAAGCATTCTCTAAAATGGACTATTTGTATTACGTAAATGCAATTACTGATAATAGTATTACTATTATTATTTTTAACATGATTAATATAGTTTGTCTGTTTTCATCATAGCAGTACGGATTGACATGTCTGCCCCCAGATGCTCAATGTTTTTGTGAAGTGCTTAGTGTTGTTGTGAGATGAGGCATTTGACAAGTAGTCACTTGAATTTTTATTAATATTATCATCATCATATCATCACCATCATCATCATCACTATTAATCATTATTATTATCATTATTATTATTATCATCATCATCACAATCATCATCATCATTGTTATTATTATTATTATCATCGTTATCAGTATCATTATGTCTAATGTTTGGCTTACACAATGTTTTTTTTCAAAAGGAATGGTAGAGCCCTTGCACAAGTTTCTCTCTCTCTCTCTCTCTCTCCCCTCTCTCGTTCTGTCTGTCTGCTCTCTCTCTCTTCTCTCTCTCTCTCTCTCTCTCTTCTGTCTGTCCTCTCTCTCTCTCTCTCTCTCAACATTCATTGTGGTCTTAAAAATCTCACCTTTTCTTTTCTCACAATTACATACATACAATTTAGTTGCTTTTTACTATTGCCTTATAGGATAAAAATCAAGACAGACTTTTTGAAAGGCAAAAAGTCAGATAAACAGTATGGCTTGACCATGTTTGTTTTATTGTTTATTTGTCTGTTTGCTTGTGTGTAAGTTGATGCTTGTCCATGTTTGTCTACTGATTTGTCTGTGTGTAAGCGTGCAAGTTAATAGCACGGCAAGTTCTGCTTTGAAGATAAAATTTAGGGAACGTGGGAAAATTATGGATACCTGAACTTAATCTGAACCCTAATCCCCCTCCCCCCCCCCCCCCCCCCATTCCCCACCTTCTCTCTCTCTCCTCTTTTTTTTTTTTTTTTTTTTTTTTCCCATCCAAGGCCACGACCTCATTGTGAATTGGCATACTTAAAATGCTGGGCTGTGCTGAGATCGAGACTAAGATTACGTCACGAAGACATCATTCCCGCAAAGCCTCAGTTTCGGTACAGTCAACAATGGTCAGCACGATCAGCAGTAGCTTATTGCTTGTTAACATGCGCGAAAAAGGAGGCAAAATTAAAAGAAACTCGTTATTTTAAGCAAAGGTTGGTAAACACCATTACCAAAGCTGAATTGGATCAAGTGTCATAGTCTATGACGACATTGTAGGGCTATATATTATAAATATATGCCTCACTCTCAATGTCAGGATGGCCGAGCGGTCCAAGGCGCTGCGTTCAGGTCGCAGTCTGGTTCTCCAGGCGTGGGTTCGAATCCCACTTCTGACAATTTTTTTTCAGGTAACCATGTCTTCTGCCATTGTGGTGCATAAACCAATAACTTTTTAATAGGCCACTTTTATTATTTTTTTTAATGCAATCCATGATGTTCGATGATCATTATCATTACAGTACACCTTTTTATAACTACTGAACCACACAAGTGTGTTTCCAGACAGTTTTGTGATTTGTAGACTTTTTATTGTCCAAATGCTATGTTTTTGCTTTAACCTGACCGAAGATGCAGTCATTTGAAAAAGGTTCCTTTATACATTGGTTTATGATACACCTCTGACCCAAAAGTAAGTTAAAACATTGTCTAAAAATCCCAAAGAAACATTAAAAAGAAATCACTGCACACCACTGAAGCAGAGAGACTTCAAACAAAAGAATATTAGAAGGAGAGAGAGAAGAATGAGAATAACGCATGCACCATTTTGCCTATTAGACAAAACGATAAAACAGATATATAAGTGAATAACTTGAATAAGAGCAAAGAATCACTGCCATTCTACAAGAGCGGGTAAACGGACTTTTCCCGTCTAACGTTCACTGTTGATTACACTGGAAAAAATACTCAGAAATTAACTTTTATGAAGAGTTGAGAAATCTGAACGCTATAGTTCAGACAGATGGATGAACAGACAGACAATCTGTAGATCATTTTCCAAACTATGAACAACCTGGTCGATCTCTGTACTAAGAATATTCCTTTCCCAACAACTGAACGTTTCGTGCAAATGTAACGAACTGAAAAATCAGTTAATGTCAATAATTTTCTTTCATTTTTTTAAAACTTTCTTTCTGTATTTCTCTCTTTTGTGCTGTACTGAGTTTCCCAACATCATCAAATTAATTGAAGTTGACTGACCCATATGAATAGCAAGCCTAGACTGACGCCATCACCATGCCCCTGTTGGCAAGAGGAGTTTGGAGTTTATCCAACCATGAGAAACTCATCGTGTTTGTACAAGTCATTACACGCTCCACCCAATTTGCCAGTAATTATCTGATGCACTGCTCGAACCAGCACAAAACCATATGTGCCAACAAGAAGTCTAAATGGAGAGAGAGGGTGGAGAATAGGACCCGGTACCCTCCTAAATGAAATTTATGACACTGGAAAAATCCCCAAAGATATGTCGAAATCAATTTTCACTGCACTTCCAAAAAAGACAGGGGCTATAGAATGCGAACTCCATCGCACAATCAGTTTGATGAGTCATGTAACAAAAATCCTGTTAAGAATAATCATGAGGAGGACAAGGAATTTAATTTTAATTTAATTTAATTACAATATTTATATAGCGCAAAATCTTGATAAAATCAAATCTAAGCGCTGAAACAGACACACACGCACGCACGCACGTACGCACGCACGCACACACACACACGCACGCACACACACACGCACACACACACACACACACACACAACACGCATGGCTATAAATGGGGAGAAAGAATAAAAGCAAGAATAAAAGCAATGGAAAATTATAGAGAGCATATCATATACAATTATATATTATAACAATGTGATTCCCCTCCGAGCGGAGACAGGCTGCAGGGGGGGGGGGGGGGGGGGGGGTTGAATGAGGTTAGGATTTTATGCAAAGGAGAAAAGGTGAGTTTTGAGAGCGGACTTGAAGGAGACAAAAGTAGGTTGCTGACGGACTGAGAGAGGAAGTTTGTTCCAGGAGAGTGGACCAGAAACAGAGAAGGCTCGTGGACCATAGGTATTGAGCTTAGTGCGTGGAAAGCGAAAAGTCAGAGGATCGGAGGCAGAGCGGAGGGTACGTGAGGGAACATAGATCTCAAGTAGGCTTGACAGGTAATCGGGGACTGCGTTATTGAGGCTTTTGTAGCACATGGTGTCTAGTTTGTACTGTATGCGCTTTGATACAGGGAGCCAGTGAAGTTGTGCCAGGAGAGGAGATATGTGGTCAGCTTTTTTCTTTTTGAGTACAAGGCGTACAGCATTGTTTTGAATGCGCTGTAGGATGTGAATGGTGGAGGCAGGAAGACCAGACAGGAGTGAATTGCAATAGTCAATGCGAGACATTATGAAGGAGAGAACGAGTTTTGCAGTTGTTTCGACAGAGAGATACTTCCTGATCAGGCTTATACGATGGAGATGATAGTAGCAAGATCTGGCAGTTTGAGAAACAAAGTTGTTCATGGAGAGGGTAGAATCAATGCAGACATCAAGGTTTATAGCTGAATCAGAAATAGGGACTGATGTGTTACATAATGGGAGAGAAAGAGGAGGCAGCTGAGAAAGTTTCTGACGGGTGCCAATGAGGATAGCTTCTGTCTTGTCGTCATTAAGCTGAAGTCTATTGTGTGTCATCCAGTTCTTAATGTCCGAGTAACACTCAGTGGTGCGAGTCAACAGGCACTGTATATTATCAGGTGAGTCACTGTCTTGAAGTTGGGTGTCATCAGCATAGAAGTGGTGTTTTATAGAGTGGGAGTTGATGATGGTGGACAGGGGGGAGGTGTAAAGAGTGAAAAGAACAGGGCCAAGGACAGATCCTTGTGGAACACCACAGGTCAGGTATGCAGGTTGAGAGTAAGTGCCATTGATGAGAACAGTTTGTTTTCTGTTTGATAGATATGAAGTGAACCAGGAGAGAGCAATGTCAGAGATGCCAAAAGTATGATGAAGTCTAGAAAGGAGAATACCATGGTCAATGGTATCAAAGGCTGCAGACAGATCAGAGAGGAGAGAGACTTTGCCAGTATCAGTTGCAAGGAGGAGATTGTTGAGAATGTGTAGTAGGGCAGTTTCAGTGCTATGGTACTGGCGGTAGGCTGACTGGAAAGGATTGAGGAGATTGCTGGCAGACAGGTGAGAGTTCAGCTGGTTGAGGACGACTTTTTCAAGGAGTTTTGACAAGAAAGAGAGATTAGAGATAGGCCGGTAATTTTTCAGTTCATTTGGGTCTAAATTGTGTTTCTTGAGGAGAGGGTGAACAATAGCAGACTTGAAAGAATCTGGGACAGTTCCAGTTTGAAGAGAAGTGTTGATGATGTCAGTGATGAATGGGAGGAGAGTAGGGAGACAGTCGGAGTAGAGAGAACCTGGAAGAGGATCCAGTTCGCAGGTTTTGAACGACATGGATCTGATTGTGTTGAAAATTTCTTCTTGTGAGACTGGGGTAAAAGTAGTAAGAGGTGTGCCAGAGAAGGAAGGGTCAGGTGGGCAAGGTTGACAGGGTGTCCTGTCAAGCCTGTCACGAAGAGTTTGTATTTTGGTGGTGAAATACTTGGAGAATACAGATGGGAGTTCTTCATTTGTATGTTTTGTTGGGAGAGGTAAATCTTTTCGTGTGCCAAGGAGATGATTCATGGTTGTAAAGAGTTCTTTTGAAGAAGAGGCATTCACGATTTTGGTTTGGAAATAGCTTGTTTTTGCAGATGCAATGAGGGTGGATACTTTTGTTTTAGAGGCTTGGAAAAGTTGCCTGTGTACAGTGAGTTTGGATTTGCGCCAGCGGCGCTCTGCTCTGCGGCGGGCACGTTTTGCACAGGCAATCTCATGAGTGAGCCAGGGGGTAGGGGGCGGTCAGGTAAAAGACGGGTTGTGGCTGGAGCATGAGTGTCCAGAAAATGGTGGAGAGTAGTATAGAATTCATCGGCAAGGTTATGTGACTTTTCAGAAAGGAGACGGGAGGCATCAGATGAAAATGTGGAGAGATCGATAGATTTGAGATTGCGTCGAGTCACTGTGCGTGTGGTACGGGAAGGAGGAGAAATGTCAAGAGAACAGAGAATTGCAGAGTGGTCAGATGGAAGGGCTGAAGTTAGACGGGTAGAAAGAACTAAGCAGTTGTCAGTAGCTGAATTGTGGTGATCACGAGAAATGATCCAGTCAAGAATGTGACCTTTTTGATGGGTTGGTTCAGAAATGTGTTGAGTCATATTGTGATTGGACAAAGAGTGGATATGTCTTGTGTCATAACGGTGAGTGTTGTCATAGTGGACATTGATGTCACCTAGAATGATGAGATTTCCAGGTAAGAGGCAGTAGTGGTCAAGCAGTTGGTCAAAGTCAGAGAGAAACATGGATGTGGTGAGTTTGTTGGCAGAGCTAGGTGGGGGTCGATAGACACAGGAGAAGGTGATGGGGTGAGGGGTGGATTGGAAGGATACTTCAACGTGCTCGAAAGAAGGATGGGAGAAAGGCAGAGACTGCGAGAAAGATAGGCGGGAATGGAGTGAGTCGTTGTAGAGGATGGCGATACCGCCACCTCGGGATGAGCGATGGAAAGAAGCAAGCCTGTAACCACTCGGAGTGAGGCTAGCATGTATAGGTTCATGACCAAGGGGGTTAAGCCATGTCTCTGTGATAAAAGCAATGTCAACATGCTCATCTGCGATAAAGTCAGCAATGACTTCGAATCAAAAGAGAAATAGCAGAAGAACAGTGTGGATTTGTGGAGGGGAAAGGAACTATTAATGCCATATACATCCTAAGAACTATCATAGAGAGGTCAATTGAGATGAATAAGGATTTGTATTTTTGCTTTGTTGACTATACCAAGGCTTTCGATTGGGTACGACATGAAGAATTGATCAACCAACTGGAGAGACTCAATGTCGATGGAAAAGATCTAGGAATAATCAGGAATATGTACTGGGAACAAACAGCTGCAATGAGAATAGAAAACAATATAAGCTCTTTTCAAAACATCAAAAGAGGAGTCAGACAAGGCTGTGTTTTGTCACCAGATCTGTTTTCACTATATAGCGAAAACATGAGAAACCTAGAAGAAGACCCTGGATTAAAGGTTGGAGGGAAAATGATACACAACATTCGGTACGCAGATGACACCGTGCTAATTGCAGAAAATGAAAGGGACCTACAAAACCTTGTGAATATACTAGAAATAGAAAGCAAAGGTAAGGGGTTGGAACTAAACAGCAGGAAGACTGAAGTCATGGTGATCAGTAAAAAACATGAAATCCCCTCATGCAAAATAGCAGCAAATGGCACAACCTTGACACAGGTTAATAGGTTCAAATGCCTGGGAACGATCATTCATCAGACGGCAGAAGCACATCGGAAATGGCTGGCAGAATCGGCCAAGCCAAAACAGCATTCAAGAAGATGACAAGCATTCTTACCAACAAATGCCTATCAATTAACATCAGAAAGAGAGTCCTTGAATTTATATAGAACCAATACTGTTGTACGGATGCGAGGCGTGGACAGTCAGCAAGCAAAGCCAGAGCAGGATCGAGGCAGCTGAGATGTGGTTTCTCAGAAGAATGTTGAGAGTTCCATGGACAGCAAAGAAAACAAACGAGACAGTCTTGATGGAGGCAGACACAAGTAGATCACTCATAAGGAAGATTAGGAAAAGACAAGCAACATTTATAGGCCATTTTATGAGGAAGGGGGATTTGGAGCACCTGGTCACAACGGGAAAGCTGGAGGGAAAGAGAGCACCAGGTAGACCCAGGGAGAGAATGCTGGACGGACTTGCAGAGTGGCTGGGGATGAGGAGGGTGAGGGAGATGCTGGGAGCAACGAGA
>JAPXFY010000034.1:35136309-35263809 GCA_030674185.1 Monoplex corrugatus
CACTATTTCACTATATGTAAGATATATACTATTTCATTATATGTAAGATATATACTATTTCACTATATGTAAGATATATACTATTTCACTATATGTAAGATATATACTATTTCACTATATGTAAGATATATACTATTTCACTATATGTAAGATATATACTAAACTACGCACAAAAAGTTAAGGATCACTTGCACAAAAATTCATAACTTTCAAAATAAGAAAGCCAATGCGTTAAAGTTTGGCAAACATTTGATTCCATGCTTTAGTGATAACGATACACAATTGCCTTCAATTTCGAGCAATCGTTTGGTGTGTACATTTGATCAAAGTGGGTACGTATCGAAATTTGATTTCCCAAAGTCATTGAAACCACAAGACAGGGCATTCTGATGCTCCCAAAAGTTCAGTAATGCGTGTAACTGCCATGGCTGTTCTGGCACTCGACGCAGCGAGTCCTCATCGAGTTGACCAGGTTGGTGAACGATCCTCTGTGGAAGCGCCTGCCACTCAGCCTGCAGCATCTGGTAGAGGTGTTGGGCATCCCTGGGAGGGGGTGGTTGCTCCTCACTTTGCGATCCAGCTCATTCCAGAGGTTCTCAATCGGGTTGAGATCGGGACTGCATGCTGGCCACTCCATTCTGTTGACTCCAGATTGCTGCAGGAAGTCGTTGACCACCCTTGCCCTGTGGGGGCGAGCGTTGTCATCCTGGTAGACAGCCGTCGGTCCCATTTGCTGCAGTGTAGGCACAGCCAGCGGTCGAAGAATCTCATCCCGGTATCGGAGGCCAGTCAGGTTACCCTGTACATGATACAAGGGTGTTCTGTGGTGAAGGCTGAAGGCCCCCCAGACCATTACAGAACCTCCACCAAAGGCCACCTTTTCTTGGACAGTGGTGTCAATAAAGCGTTGCCCTGGGCGCCTCCAGACCCTCAGTCGGCCGTCGTTGTGGTTCATGGTGAAGCGTGATTCATCACTGAACAGGACCTGGGACCATTGCTGACGTGTCCACCTCACGTGACGTCTGCAGAAGGTGCGGCGTGCTGCCCTATGGGCTGGAGTTAAGTGTGGCCGTACAGCTGGGCAACGAGAACGGAGGTTAAACCCATGAAGGCCGTTCCGTATGGTCTGCTGGCTGATGTTGATGTTAGTAGCCACCCTCAGCTGCCTTCGAATGATGCTGGAAGAGGCTGTTCTTGTCTGCAGGGCTTGTCGTTCAATGAGACGATCTTCATGTGGGTTTGTCTTCTTCGGTCGACCAGATCTGCGTCTTTCATGGACCCTCCCAGTGGCTGTGAAGCGTTGAATCAGTCTGACAATGACCGAGATGGACACCTGAAGTCGCCTGGCCACTTCTCGCTTGGGAACACCATCTTGGAACCATGCAACAGCTCGTCCCCTCTCAAACTCGCTCAATTTTCGTCGTGGAGGCATTGTCAGATCAGGCCTACTACTGGTGGAATGTCTTCTTATAAAGCCAAGCAAGAGACAGCATCTCACACATAAACAGCAGTGCTTGCACGTGCATAATGGTTTTTCCATCTGGCTTGTGCAATGTGTTCAGGCAGAATGGACCAAAACAAGGTCCTTTTTCGCAAGTTTCCGCTTTTCCGTTTGCGGCCAAGCTCAGTAGTAGAGAATCCCGTGCAATTTTCGCACTAACACAACATCGCCCACTTACAGCTGAACAAGAATTCATAACAATTTGGCTGGACTGAGAAATAAATAACAGTAGCGAACTGAGTTTATTACGCACCTGTTTTCACATAGTGATCCTTAACTTTTTGTGCGTAGCTTATTTCACTATATGTAAGATATATACTATTTCACTATATGTAAGATATATACTATTTCACTATATGTAAGATATATACTATTTCACTATATGTAAGATATACACTATTTCACTATATGTAAGATATACACTATTTCACTATATGTAAGATATATACTATTTCACTATATGTAAGATATACACTATTTCACTATATGTAAGATATACACTATTTCACTATATGTAAGATATACACTATTTCACTATATGTAAGATATACACTATTTCACTATATGTAAGATATACACTATTTCACTATATGTAAGATATATACTATTTCACTATATGTAAGATATATACTATTTCACTATATGTAAGATATATACTATTTCATTATATGTAAGATATACACTATTTCACTATATGTAAGATATACACTATTTCACTATATGTAAGATATACACTATTTCACTATATGTAAGATATATACTATTTCACTATATGTAAGATATATACTATTTCACTATATGTAAGATATACACTATTTCACTATATGTAAGATATACACTATTTCACTATATGTAAGATATATACTATTTCACTATATGTAAGATATACACTATTTCACTATATGTAAGATATATACTATTTCACTATATGTAAGATATACACTATTTCACTATATGTAAGATATATACTATTTCACTATATGTAAGATATACACTATTTCACTATATGTAAGATATACACTATTTCACTATATGTAAGATATACACTATTTCACTATATGTAAGATATATACTATTTCACTATATGTAAGATATATACTATTTCACTATATGTAAGATATACACTATTTCACTATATGTAAGATATACACTATTTCACTATATGTAAGATATATACTATTTCACTATATGTAAGATAATACTATTTCACTATATGTCAGATATATACTATTTCACTATATGTAAGATATACACTATTTCACTATAGGTAAGATACATTGTATCTGCCCACACTGTGAAAGCAGTTAAGTTCCCACACAGTCCAGATACTCCATCTTTGGTCAACATCATCATCATGTGCTCTGTCGCATGGCATTGGCGATCACGGCCCTCCATATGTATCTATCCCTTGTTGCTGCAAGCACATTTTCTACCCTCTCTGTCCTCAGCCACCCTGCAGGTCTGTCCAATATCTTCTCCCTGGGTCTACCTGGTGCTCTCTTTCCCTCCAGCTTTCCTGTTGTGACCAGGTGCTCAGATTCCCCTTTCCTCGCCTATAAATTTTGCCTGCCTTTTCCTAATCTTCCTTATAACCGATCTTCTTGTGTCTGCCTCCATCAAGACTGTCTCATTTGTTTTCTTTGCTGTCCATGGAACTCTCAACATTCTTCTTAGAAACCACATCTCGGCTGCCTCAATCTTGTTCCTGCTTTGCGTGTTGACTGTCCACGCCTCACAACCATATAACATTATTTGTACGCGTGCAATACTACTGTTATGTTTCTATAAACAACCAGACACTGTCAGGACCTTTGACGTGCATACTTGATATTCCACATGTGTATGCATGGGGTATTTTAGGCACAGAGTGTACACACATGTTGACCTAGGAGATAGGACACCCCTGTCCCCTGGGGATACCGGGGACTCTTTCAGTATAAATAGTATCCCCACCTTCTGGAAATTCTGTGCTAGAAATTTCCTCTTTTCTGTCTCTCTCTTTGTTTCTGCCTTATTCCTTTGCTTTCTGTCATTTCTTCCTATCATTTTCTGCGTTACTGGTCCATTCATCTGTATGTGTTCGATAAAGTCTTACATACTTTCTCTCGGGACTGATAACTGGGTACATGTATTGAGTGCATTTTTGGCTCTAGGAAAATGATATATGCGGAAGCAATTTTAGATACTTTAGGCCCGTTTATATATATGTATATGTTTTAGTGTCCTCGGTTATGTTTAAATTTGTATTCAGGTATGTTTCTTTACTCCCCTGTGCGATAAATTGGACAGGGTGGTCTGTGCCAGGGGCATCTCCTTAGATTATGTGCGCGAATGCATTGATATGTGTACTTAATTTTCTTTACTATTTTTTCCTGTTGAAGTATTACGATTTGAAACGGTTATAGACCTGATGGGGCTCTACGCAGTCGGCTGGGCTTTAAACAAAAATAACAGTAGATAACAGGAGACAGGAAAGGAAGTTGTCTCCCCCTTTATCTTCCAGACAGGCTCGAACCCACACTTCAAGAAGTCTGATATCTGGGGAAGGACTTTTTCACACATCTTCAAAAGTGCTGACTTTAGGTACTTTTTTGTTCTTTTGGGTTGTTATTGTTGTTGTTGATGTTGTTATTGCTGTTTTTGATGTTGATGATGTGGTTGTTGTTGTTGTTTTTGCTGCTGTTGTTGTTGATGCTGTTGTTGTTGTTGATGCTGTCGTTGTTGCTGCTGCTGTTGTGTTGACGTGGTTGTTGTTGTTGTTGTTGTTGTTGTTATTGTTGTTGCTGTTTTGTTGTTGTTGCTGCTGCTGTTGTTGTTGTTGCTGTTGATGTGGTTGTTGTTGTTGCTGCTGTTGTTGTTGATGTGGTTGTTGTCGTTGTTGCTGTTGTTGTTCATGTGGTTGTTGTTGTTGCTGCTGTTGTTGTTGTTGATGTGGCTGTTGTTGTTGTTGATGTGGTTGTTGTTGCTGCTGTTGTTGTTGTTGATGTGGTTGTTGTTGTTGTTGCTGCTGCTGTTGTTGTTGTTGATGTGGTTGTTGTTGTTGCTGCTGTTGTTGTTGATGTGGTTGTTGTTGATGTGGTTGTTGTTGCTGCTGTTGTTGTTGTTGATGTGGTTTTTGTTCTTGTTGATGTGGTTGTTGTTGTTGTTGATGTGGTTGTTGTTGCTGCTGTTGTTATTGTTGATGTGGTTGTTGTTGTTGCTGCTGTTGTTGTTATTGTTGCTGCTGTTGTTGTTGTTGCTGCTGTTGTTATCGTTGTTGCTGTTGTTATTGTTGTTGTTGCTGCTGTTGTTGTTGTTGTTGCAGCTGTTGTTGTTGTTGTTGTTGTTGTTGTTGATTTTCGAGTTAGTGCGACATGATATGAGAACTATGTTGATGACAAGAAGTTCAAACGTAACATGCCCGTTCATCGATCGCCAGCCCTCCCTGATTTCCTTGTATTAGTGGTACTATCACTTACTTCTGATTCTACGTTATCACTTGTAGCTATTCTTAACCAACTATGAGATAGGGACAGGGGAGGGGGGTGGAATATACAGAATCAAAACCCCTGCCATCTATGTAACAGGCAAGCAATTACGTTTAGCCATTGCCATGAACGCTGGCAACAGGTGGCTGTCACGAGGCAAGTTTGTCCAGCAGTTGTGTCTGTGGACAACTGGGAAGACACTGATCACTGTAGAGTAAGCTGGCAACAGCAGTGTATGCAAAGCACCATCACATTTCAATGGCATAGAAGGGGGATGGGTGGGAGAAGAACGCAAGGCCACAGGACTTCTTCCCATGCAGTACCTGCATAAGACCTTGTGCCTCCAGGATCAGTATTGTGCTATCACAGAGTACCATTGCCCAGCCACCCTGGTATAAAACATTGAAGAGACAGGTTGATTTCCCAGGTTCCATCCCTTAAAGACCAATTAGCCGTCTTGCCTTTCTGAAGTCTTGGTTTAAAAAAAATGTGAATATGAATTTGAAGCGAGGGTTAGGGGATGAGTGCCACCCTCGTGGTGCTGGCCCCGGGAAAAGTTGAGGTATCTGCCAGCTTGCTCCCCTACGATCCCAGGGTTATGAAACAATGTAGAAAGGACCTCAAGACCTGGTCAGCTCATGGGTTTATCCGCAGGCTTAAGGCTTGTACCATGGTCATTCTGGATCTTCTCCATCACATGGCACATGTGACGTTAGTGCATATGGAATTCACTCCGAGCGCGGAGACGTAATCTTGAGAAACTGAAACTGAAACTGTCTGTGGATGTGTTCATTCGTACAGTGCTATACACTGTTGGCCCTTTCTCCAAAAATTTCACCAGGGTTATTTCAAAACAAAACAGAACAAAACAACAACAAACCAGAGACCTGGCAGGTGGCATGGCATGTCCCAGGTGCCCACAAAGGTGCCCCAGGGTGATTCCCGTCTCGTGGGCACGTTGGGCAGCAGGTGACCGCCATCGTTGGCGTGGAAGGTGGAAAAGCCTTCTTCTGGCTGGGTACTGTACACCGCCATTCACACAGACACACAGACACAGGGATAGGGAAAACAGGGAAAAGTTGTCACACTCCATGATCAACAGTACAAGGTTCACAAGCATATAAAGTTTAAATCTGTGTGTGTGTGTGTGTGTGTGTGTGTGTGTGTGTGTGTGTGTGTGTGTGTGTGTGTGTGTGTGTGTGTGTGTGTGTGTGTGTGTATCTATCTAAAGCTATCCATCTATTTGTCTGTCTACCTACCTACCTACCTATTTCCTACCTATCTGTCTGTCCATCCATCCATCCATCCATCCATTCATCTATCCATCTATCTATCTATCTATCTATCTATCTATCTATCTATCTATCTATCCATCTATCTCTTTACCTACCTACCTATCTTAGTACCTACCTTCTTGTCTACCTTAGTACCTACCTACTTATCTACCTTAGTACCTACCCACCTGCCTACCTGTGTATCATCTATGTCTATACAGACACGGTATCTATATAAGCACACACACACACACACACACACACACACACGATTATTCTAGGTGTTTCTTTCAGTGTGAATACGTCTCAAATAGTGTGTCCAGTTTAGTGGTCTAGATGACTGATGTGATTTTCATCAAGTCCTTTATACTGCCCTGGAGCTATTCTTCCAGACAACGCTATGTAACGTTGCTATTTACTGCCCTGGAGCTATTCTTCCAGACAACGCTATGTAACGTTGCTATTTACTGCCTTGAAGCTATTCTTCCAGACAACGCTATGTAACGTTGCTATTTACTGCCCTGGAGCTATTCCTCCAGACAACGCTATGTAATGTTGCTATTTACTGCCTTGAAGCTATTCTTCCAGACAACGCTATGTAACGTTGCTATTTACTGCCCTGGAGCTATTCCTCCAGACAACGCTATGTAATGTTGCTATTTACTGCCCTGGAGCTATTCCTCCAGACAACGCTATGTAATGTTGCTATTTACTGCCTTGAAGCTATTCCTCCAGACAACGCTATGTAATGTTGCTATTTACTGCCCTGGAGCTATTCCTCCAGACAACGCTATGTAATGTTGCTATTTACTGCCCTGGAGCTATTCCTCCAGACAACGCTATGTAATGTTGCTATTTACTGCCTTGAAGCTATTCCTCCAGACAACGCTATGTAATGTTGCTATTTACTGCCCTGGAGCTATTCCTCCAGACAACGCTATGTAATGTTGCTATTTACTGCCCTGGAGCTATTCCTCCAGACAACGCTATGTAATGTTGCTATTTACTGCCCTGGAGCTATTCCTCCAGACAAAGCTATGTAACGTTGCTATTTACTGCCTTGAAGCTATTCCTCCAGACAAAGCTATGAAACGTTGCTATTTACTGTCCTGGAGCTATTCTTCCACACAAAGCTATGTAACGTTGCTATTTGCTGCCCTGAAGCCGTTCTTCCACACAAAGCTATGTAACGTTGCTATTTGCTGCCCTGAAGCCGTTCTTCCACACAAAGGTATGTAACATTGCTATTTGCTGCCCCGGAGCCGTTCTTCCACACAAAGCTATGCAACGTTGCTATTTGCTGCCCTGGAGCTGTTCTTCCACACAAAGCTATGTGACGTTGCTATTTGCTGTCCTGGAGCTGTTCTTCCACACAAAGCTATGTAACGTTGCTATTTGCTGTCCTGGTGCTGTTCTTCCACACAAAGCTATGTAACGTTGCTATTTGCTGTCCTGGTGCTGTTCTTCCACACAAAGGTATGTAACATTGCTATTTGCTGTCCTGGTGCTGTTCTTCCACACAAAGGTATGTAACGTTGCTATTTGCTGTCCCAGAGCTGTTCTTCCACCCAAAGCTATGTAACATTGCTATTTGTTGTCCTGGTGCTGTTCTTCCACACAAAGCTATGTAACGTTGCTATTTGCTGCCCTGGTGCTGTTCTTCCACACAAAGCTATGTAACATTGCTATTTGCTGTCCTGGAGCTGTTCTTCCACACAAAGCTATGTAACGTTGCTATTTGCTGTCCTGGTGCTGTTCTTCCACACAAAGCTATGTAACGTTGCTATTTGCTGTCCTGGTGCTGTTCTTCCACACAAAGCTATGTAACGTTGCTATTTGCTGTCCTGGAGCTGTTCTTCCACACAAAGCTATGTAACATTGCTATTTGCTGTCCTGGTGCTGTTCTTCCACACAAAGCTATGTAACGTTGCTATTTGCTGTCCTGGTGCTGTTCTTCCACACAAAGCTATGTAACGTTGCTATTTGCTGTCCCAGAGCTGTTCTTCCACCCAAAGCTATGTAACATTGCTATCTCATTCAACAGCTTGAATCTGATTACATGGCAAACGGAAACAGTGATCAAGTGGGTAAGACGTCATACATCCAGATGGAAGGTCTGGTGTTCAATCCTGCCTGGGTACGTCCCCGCCTTGTGGGTAAAGCGTAGAGATTTTTCTGATCTCCAAGATCGACATATGTCAGTGCTGTTAGAGCTTAAATCCTCATTGTGTGTATGCGCACACAGAACAACAAATATGCACGTTAAAGATCCTTAATTTGTGTAGTGGCTGACATATGGAAACGTGAAAACACCCGGCCAGCGAAAGCAGTATATAAAGGCTATGCAGCAACAAACTGCCTGTACTGTGCGTGCAAAACAATGCCCCACACTTACAATGAATCAGTGGGCAAAGTTCTGTCACTAGAAAAAAAAAACTGAAAATGATGACCAATCACCTGGCCAGTTCTTCTGATCGAAGAAGTTTCGATAAAATAAGCTTAAGATTGATAAAAGAAAAAAGAAGAGAGAAAGAAAAAGAAAGAAAGAAAGAAAGAAAAAAGAAAAGAAAAGAAAAGAAAAGAAACGCAAACCAACCAACCAACTAACCAAACAAAACCTAAAAAAACAAAACAACCCAAACGAAACTTGAGAGAAACTCCCATCTTGCTCAACAAATCCCAACAGATGCAAGCAATCCCCACACGTATGAATAAGGCCTGCAAAATAGGTGGATAAATAAACAATGTTTACATGCAACAGTTTAAAACCTGTCAACATTATTCGTTACTTAAACAGCGTTACTTCGATGAAACAAGAAAGAACCGATGCTGACGCCATCATAGGCCAGAAGCTTGCTATTTTGCCAATTTATCTCATTGTTTATGTCTGTGATTGGAAAGGGAGATAAGTGCCTGATATAAACAAAGTGGGCGGACCGACTCTTGAAATGAAAAGAAGAAACACACGAAAATAGGAGAACGTGTATCTAACACACAAAACAAGACAGGCGCAAATTTTCGGCCAGCTGGCCTTTATCAAGAGTACACCGAAGACAACAAAGAACAAATACACAAAACATGGGGAAAAGACAGTACAAGTCTGCTGATTAACACTGCCAATATCTGCTGATTAACACTACCAATATCTGATGATTAACACTGCCAATATCTGATGATTAACACTACCAATATCTGCTGATTAACACTGCCAATATCTGCTGATTAACACTACCAATATCTGATGATTAACACTGCCAATATCTGATGATTAACACTGCCAATATCTGCTGATTAACACTGCCAATATCTGATGATTAACACTACCAATATCTGCTGATTAACACTGCCAATATCTGATGATTAACACTGCCAATATCTGATGATTAACACTGCCAATATCTGATGATTAACACTGCCAATATCTGCTGATTAACACTGCCAATATCTGATGATTAACACTGCCAATATCTGATGATTAACACTGCCAATATCTGATGATTAACACTACCAATATCTGATGATTAACACTGCCAATATCTGTGATTAACACTGCCAATATCTGTTGATTAACACTACCAATATCTGCTGATTAACACTACCAATATCTGATGATTAACACTGCCAATATCTGTGATTAACACTACCAATATCTGCTGATAAACACTGCCAATATCTGTGATTAACACTGCCAATATCTGATGATTAACACTGCCAATATCTGATGATTAACACTACCAATTCTGTGATTAACACTGACCAATATCTGATGATTAACACTACCAATATCTGTGATTAACACTGCCAATATCTGCTGATTAACACTACCAATATCTGATGATTAACACTGCCAATATCTGATGATTAACACTCCAATATCTGATGATTAACACTACTCAATATCTGATGATTAACACTGCCAATATCTGATGAATAACACTGCCAATATCTGATGATTAACACTGCCAATATCTGATGATCAACACTACCAATATCTGATGATTAACACTACAATATCTGATGATTAACACTGCCAATATCTGATGATTAACACTGCCAATATCTGCTGATTAACACTACCAATATCTGCTGATTAACACTGCCAATATCTGATGATTAACACTGCCAATATCTGATGATTAACATACCAATATCTGCTGATTAACACTACCAATATCTGCTGATTAACACTACCAATATCTGATGATTAACACTGCCAATATTGATGATTAACATGCATACGCATTAACATCAATATTGATATAACACTCCAATATCTGATGATTAACACTATCCAATATCTGATGATTAACACTGCCAATATCTGATGATTAACACTGCCAATATCTGATGATTAACTAACTAGAACCAATATCTGATGATTAACACTGCCAATATCTGATGATTAACACTGCCAATATCTGATGATTAACATACCAATATCTGCTGATTAACACTACCAATATCTGTTATTACACTACCAATATCTGCTGATTAACACTGCCAATATCTGATGATTAACACTGCCAATATCTGATGATTAACACTGCCAATATCTGATGATTAACACTGCCAATATCTGATGATTAACACTATCAATATCTGATGATTAACACTGCCAATATCTGATGATTAACACTGCCAATATCTGATGATTAACACTACCAATATCTGATGATTAACACTGCCAATATCTGATGATTAACACTGCCAATATCTGATGATTAACACTGCCAATATCTGATGATTAACACTGCCAATATCTGATGATTAACACTGCCAATATCTGATGATTAACACTGCCAATATCTGCTGATTAACACTGCCAATATCTGATGATTAACACTACCAATATCTGATGATTAACACTGCCAATATTGATGATTAAACTACCAATATCTGCTGATTAACACTGCCAATATCTGCTGATTAACACTGCCAATATCTGATGATTAACACTGCCAATATCTGATGATTAACACTGCCAATATCTGATGATTAACACTACCAATGTCTGTTGATTAACACTGCCAATATCTGATGATTAACACTGCCAATATCTGATGATTAACACTGCCAATATCTGCTGATTAACACCGCCAATATCTGATGATCAATACTACCAATATCTGATGATTAACACTACCAATATCTGATGATTAACACTATCAATATCTGTTGATTAACACTACCAATATCTGATGAATAACACTACCAATATCTGATGATTAACATTGCCAATATCTGATGATTAACACTACCAATATCTGTTGATTAACACTGCCAATATCTGATGATTAACACTGCCAATATCTGTTTATTACACTACCAATATCTGATGATTAACACTGCCAATATCTGCTGATTAACACTACCAATGTCTGATGATTAACACTGCCAATATCTGATGATTAACACTGCGAATATCTGCTGATTAACACTACCAATGTCTGATGATTAACACTGCCAATATCTGTTGATTAACACTACCAATGTCTGATGATTAACACTGCCAATATCTGATGATTAACACTACCAATATCTGTTGATTAACACTACCAATATCTGATGATTAACACTGCCAATATCTGCTGATTAACACTGCCAATATCTGATGATTAACACTGCCAATATCTGCTGATTAACACTGCCAATATCTGTTGATTAACACTACCAATGTCTGATGATTAACACTGCCAATATCTGATGATTAACACTGCCAATATCTGTTGATTAACACTGCCAATATCTGATGGCAGTGTTGATCCGCAAACTAGTGCAACACCCTCAATGAACATCTCTACAGCAGATAAGACTCGCCTGCATGGTCTCAGTCCTCCCAAAGAGCCTATAGCATATTCCATTTTGGGTATGAGTAGACCAAGGCTGAAAACTTCCATAACATTTCCTTTTGAAGCGTTCATTAGTCCGTTGCGATAACCACATCGCCACTATGACTGGTGGCCCCTACCGGTTCCTCCTCAAAGCTGTGAGTGCTATGGGCTCATTGGGAAGACTAGGATCAAATAGTCGAATCTCATCTATTTCACGTTTGCGTCTCTGAGGGTGCTGCTCAAATATTTTTTTACCAGCATTAGATATATCATGATATATTCTGGCATCAACTGGGCCTGAGAAGTACAGACACTCAAGCTGCTGTAAGAACATATTCCAATAATCTGTCTCTTGTCTTCGACACTGTATAAAAAATATTTTGCAAATACAATAAAGAAAATCAAGGATCTCTGTTTTAAACACTTGGGAAGTATTAAGTCTAATTAATTCTTCGTTCAATTTTAAATGGAATGTATGTGCATATTTTTCACTTAAGGAATATTCGAAAGGATACAAACACAGACAAACAGTACCATTGTCTTACCTTTCCTTTTCCTTTTGGCAATTCCCAGTTTAGCATCCGCCTCCCATTAAAAGCCTGTTCATACTGAAAACAACAAATGACCTTTAAAAGTTTTACGAAGATATTGTATTGTAATGAACTGTGTTATACTGTGCTGTATTGAACTGTATTATTATATTGTAGTGTGGTGTTTTGAGTTGTCGCAGGCTGGCTGGTTGCTCTGATAGAGCCGTGGACTCAGGATGATATATTTCCCCGGTCCCTCCCCTGGAGGACAATTAGTCTTCTTGCCTTTCTGAAATCTTGGTTAAAAAAAGGAAAAACAGAGAGAATAGGTGTGTGACAGAAAAGATGACAGCTTGGGTCATTCGTCGAGCATGCTTGAGTGCACCCTAGCTCAGCATACTCTGTGTGCGTGCGCGCGCGCGCGCGGTGTGTGTGTGTGTGTGGTGTGTGTGTGTGTGTGTGTGTGTGTGTGTGTGTGTGTGTGTGTGTGTGTGTAACAGAAGGAGGATGACGGCCTTGTCAGAGGTCACAAGTCTTACTCCCCTCCTGTCTTTCTTTGAGGAGTGATGAGAGTACGTGCCTTGGTTTGATTCTGGAAACAAGATTTGGCGCCTTAAAGTAATAATAATGATAATGATAACAACAACAATAGTACAATTATTATTAATCATCATCATCATCATCACCATCACCACCACCACCATCATCATCATCATTATGCTGAAAAAGAACTTCAAGTTCAAGATTACAAAAAGAAAAAAAAAAGAAAAAGAAAAAGTTTAAGCGAGGGAAAGTAAAAAAAAAAATCAAGAAGAACAGAAGAAGTTCTGAAAGACGTCGAAGACAAAAATGTGTCAAAAACTTCACAAAAATGAAGAAGAGTAGATTATCATAGGCCCTATGTCATAAACGTTGTAGATCTAAAGTCATTCAATCTGTAGAGTCTAGATCTAGAATTATTCTCGATATTCTCATCAAAAGAAACCCGAACTACACGAAAATAGAAAGATAGCTCAAATCTCAATAACGAAACAATACACACGTAAGCGTAAGGGGGTTACACCATAGAGTCTATGATAGACAAAACTAAAACAATTTCACTCGATTTACGACAAAAGCAACAACTTCCTAGATAAAATGATTCCGTTGAGCTGAAAAGGATAACTCTTTTTATTCAATGGAAGACAATACCTGATTTGCGCTGAAATTGATGCTCATGATCAGGTTCAGATAGATCTATTGGAAGCTGAGGTTGATTTGATGGATGTCCTGTGGTGTGCAACAACAGTCTAGGAACTTTCTGACAAGCTGTTCGGTAATTTCATGAAGCGCTGTTGCCATGATGACACGTGCTTGGATCGGACCGCAGTAAAGATTCTACTATTTTCGGGTTGGTGAAAATTGAAAACCACCAGTCTACTGGTATCACTAAAATAATGTTCCACTGTTACGGCTGCTGGTGATGCTGGTGCTGTTGTCATTCTTTCGAGGTGTGTGTGTGTGTGTGTGTGTGTGTGTAGAGGTGGATTATGGGGGAGTTTCCGGACACTCCCTCCCCTCCCCCCCCCCCCCCACTTGAGCTGCCCAAGAAGCGAAAGCTGCTGAGGAGACAAGTTAGATGATATGATAAACGAGCAAAATAAGTTTACATGTTTTCCATAATACAATGTACCAGAGTGTGCGTTCGAGTATAACCTCCCGCCCCCATTCTCTCCCTCTCTCTCTCTCTCTCTCTCTCTCTCTCCTCTCTCTCTCTCTCTTGTGTGTGTGTGTGTGTGTGTGTGTGTGTGTGTGTGTGTGTGTGTGGTGTGTGTCTCTGTCTCTGTCTCTCTTTGTCTGTCTGTCTGTTCGTCTATCTGTCTGTCTGTCTAAAAGACCCATGTATCAACTTTCAAGACTTAATTTAATACATTTTCTACACTGATCTGTTTAACATTAAAAAAAAAAACAACATCTATGCAACAATAACCACTATTACTACTATCCTATTACAACTACTACTACTACGGCTAATGATAATATTAATAACAATAATGATGATGATGATGACAATAATAATAATAATAGTAATAATATAATAATAACAATAATATAATAATAATAATAACAATAATAATGACGATGATAACAATAGATCAGCAACGACAGCAATAATGACGATGACTAAGATAACAATGGCAATGATGCATAACTAAATTAATCAATAGCAACAAATCAATAAACATAGTAGGCAGAGAAAAACAACGAAGAAGACGAAGGAAGAAGAAGAAGAAAGAAAGAAAGAAGAAGCAGAAAGAAGAAGAAGAAAGAAGAAGCAGAAAGAAGAAGAAGAAAGAAGAAGGAGAAGAAGAAAGAAAAGAAGAAGAAAGAGAAGAAGAAGAAGAAGAAGAAGAAAACGAAGAAAACGAAGAAGAAGAAGGAGAAGAAGACGAAGAAGAATAATAAGAAAGAAAAAAGGAGAAGAAGAAGAAAGAAAGAAAGAAAGAAGAAGAAGCAGAACAAGAACAAGAACAACAAGAACAAGAACAAGAAGAACAAAACGACACGCACGCACACACACACACACACACACACACACACACACACATATTCACACTCACACACACACACACACACACACACATATTCACACTCACACACACATACACACACATATTCACACTCACACACACACACACGCACATGCACAGTCACACACACACACACACACACACACACACACACACACACACACCACACACACACACACTTAACGCAGCTCGTTCGATCATCATGAAAAGCACAAGCTTTGATGGATGACTTCTACATAATCATTGAATGATGGATTGACGACTTCCTATGTGTCCTGCGCCGGCACGAATTGTGATGGAAATTGTGAACACATTAGAAGATCAATACATACGAAAAGTCTTCCTCATTATGTCTATTCGCATTTGCTAAGCCCCCCCCCCCCCCCAATATTTCCTTTCGTTCAACAGGACTGGTGGTGCGCGCACGCGTGCACATACACACACACACACACACACACACACACACACACACACACACACACACACACCACACACACGCACTCTCTCTCTCTCTCCCCTATCTCTCTCCCCCTCACACACACTCTCTCTCCTCTCTCTGTCTCTCTCTCATCTCTCTCTCTCTCTCACACACACACAAAATATGTCTCTGTTTTTCTTTCACATACAAAGACACACGAACACACACGTCTATACACACACGCCCCCCCCCCCTCCCCTCTACACACATACACAGACACGCACGCACAAACGTGCTACAGCTGCACAATCTGCACGCGGATATCCGTCACGTGAATTCATACCACCCATGAGTTTGAATTTCTGAGCTGTTGGACTTTCAAACTTCAATCACATTTGAGCTCTGCCATGACTAGTGCTAGCAGTGAAAAGAAACCAGTGCTGTTATTTACTTACTTGCCTATTTATTCATTCATTTGTATTTATTCAATGGACCATGTAGCAGTGTCTCTGGGCGGTTGAAAAGGCCCAAAGTGGAAATCAAATCAGCTAATACATCAGCTCTGTGAACTTTGGACAGGGTAAGTAATTCACCTTTCTTTAAACGTGTTTCAGACTGGCAAGGATAGAGTGGTGAGTGTGATTTTTAACTGTTGTCTTTTTTAATTTACCTGGGTGTCGTTTTTAATGTGGTGTTAGCCCTGATATGGCTCGGGTAGTCGGCTGGGCTATAAGCAATATGAACCTGAACCTGAAAGTAATTTATCTTCTTTCGTAGTGGTGTCTGATTTTTACACAGGCTGTTGGCTCTGTTGACTTGATAGATCTGTGGACTCAATATCTAGTGTCTCGAGTTCAATTCCGGTGGACAACTTTAACACTGGCCTGTTCGTTGCGCATCTTAATGTTTTAGTAATACTTATGGTGCTAACTTTAATGTTTTAGTAATACTTATAGTGCTAACTTATGTTTTAGTAATACTTATGGTGCTAACTTAATGTTTTAGTAATACTTATAGTGCTAACTTAATGTTTTAGTAATACTTATAGTGCTAACTTAATGTTTTAGTAATACTTATGGTGCTAACTTAATGTTTTAGTAATACTTATGGTGCTAACTTAATGTTTTAGTAATACTTATGGTGCTAACTTAATGTTTTAGTAATACTTATTGTGCTAACTTAATGTTTTAGTAATACTTATAGTGCTAACTTAATGTTTTAGTAATACTTATAGTGCTAACTTAATGTTTTAGTAATACTTATGGTGCTAACTTAATGTTTTAGTAATACTTATGGTGCTAACTTAATGTTTTAGTAATACTTATAGTGCTAACTTAATGTTTTAGTAATACTTATGGTGCTAACTTAATGTTTTAGTAATACTTATAGTGCTAACTTAATGTTTTAGTAATACTTATGGTGCTAACTTAATGTTTTAGTAATACTTATAGTGCTAACTTAATGTTTTAGTAATACTTATGGTGCTAACTTAATGTTTTAGTAATACTTATAGTGCTAACTTAATGTTTTAGTAATACTTATGGTGCTAACTTAATGTTTTAGTAATACTTATAGTGCTAACTTAATGTTTTAGTAATACTTATAGTGCTAACTTAATGTTTTAGTAATACTTATGGTGCTAACTTAATGTTTTAGTAATACTTATAGTGCTAACTTAATGTTTTAGTAATACTTATGGTGCTAACTTAGTGTTTCTCAAGTAGGCCTTGACTGATTGATTTGGTTCAGGTTTTACGTCGACACCCACGTCAGGTGATATGGCCAATGGGGATAACCATCCCAGGGAAGTGGGGGAAGGGGGGACCTATCTAATCCTATTCTGACACCGCCAGAACAACAATGATGTTAAGATGGGACAGTGAGATGGCCAGTTTTAATATAGCGCACCCGGGATTCGAACCCGCAACCATTAGCTCAAGTAGCCTACCTCCCTCATCCCCATTTAAAGAACTAACCATCACGTAGAGGGTTTGTGTAGGTTCAAGGACTAGGATCAGGTAATTGCTGCCAGATTCTGGTGGAGCGTATATGGAATTGTCTGAGTGCAATCAATTTATCTTGAAATTCCAAACATTACATCGCTGATCACCCCCCATGGGGATGCCAGGGGATTCTTTCAGTATAAATAATACCCCCACCTTCTAGAAATTCTGTACTAGAAATGTCCTCTTTTCTGTCGCTCTGTTTCTGCCTTGTTCCTTTACTTTGTCATTTCTATCATTTTCTGCCTTGCTGGTCCATTCACCTGTATGTGTTCGATAAAGTCTTATGCACTCTCTTAGAATTGATGATTGGGTGCATGTATTAAGTGCATTTTTGGCTCTAGGGAAATGAGATACGCGAAAGCAATTTTAGGCAACTTAGGCCCCGTTTATATACTACACGTCATTATTGAAGGGCCAGGAACGTTTTTGAGTCAATTTTTGAAAGGAGAAATAACCTATTTTCTCTTACTCTTTTCTCCAATTCGTTGCCGTAACTGAATGGATAAGAGCTCAGACAACATTGCAGTTTCCTTTTGGCACGTGTTTGGGGATTTGCCGATTTGCAATGGGCGGCCCAAGGAAGACAATTTCCACACGAAATTGTCGAATCTTCAGCAGGGTCTCTCTGACGACGCAGGCAAGGTAGCGACAAAATTCGCTTTGCACGTGCAAGGCAAGCCCTTTTTGAACACTACTCCATCCAAAGTTGCCCGCAGACGAGGATAAAAAGGACCCGTTCTTGGTTCGTTTTAACCATGCTTGCAAGACGACGGATGACGGATGAGCAGCGGGGGAGAGCCCTCGCTCTGCTTGATGAAGGCCTAGCGCAGCGGGAAGTTGCTAGACGACTTGAAGTGTCGCATTCCACAATCCAGAGACTGCTGGAGCGCTTCAATGAGACTGGAGCAGTCCAGGAAAGGCGTCACACGGGTCGACCCAGAGTAACGACAAGACAGCAAGACCGCTACCTTGCCCTCTCCGTCCTGAGGGAAAGGGCATCCATTGCGGTGACCTTGAGGGGTCAGCTGAGGGACGCAACAGGTGCTAACATCAGCTGCAGCACGGTGAGAAGACGGCTACATGAGGCAAACTTGAGGTCACGGAGACCGGCCGTCCGACCCGTGCTGTCACCGGTCAACAGAGTGCGCCGCATGACCTGGGCCAGGGAGCACGTGACCTGGACAAGGCAACAGTGGGCCCGGGTCTTGTTTTCGGATGAGTCCAGGTTCACCTCCTACCTTAACGATGGCCGGGCTCGGGTGTGGCGACGTCAAGGGGAGAGGTTCGCTGACGCCACTTGTCCAAGAGCATAACCGGTACGGCGGCGGGTCGGTGATGGTGTGGGGTGGCATGAGCCGTGGTACCCGGACCCCCCTGCTCCCCATTGACGGCATCCTGAACGGGGTCCGGTACCGGGACGAGGTTCTGGCGGCCGTGGCACTGCCTGCGCTTGTGGACCTTGGTCAAGGCGCCATCTTCCAGGACGACAATGCACCTGCGCATCGAGCACGCCTTGTGACCGACTTCCTGGAGCAGCATGAAGTCGTCCGTATGGCCTGGCCAGCGTGCTCACCTGACCTGAACCCAATTGAACACCTCTGGGATGTGCTCGGGAGGCGCATCAGGGACAACCACCCCCCACTGGGCACCCTGGCCAGGCTGGTCGACATCCTGCAGATCGAGTGGGCGGCCATCCCTCAGGACACACTCCGTACCCTTGTGGGGTCGATGCATCGGCGCTGTGAAGCATGCATCCAGGCTCGGGGCGGACACACGCGATATTGAAAACAGATTGGCCAAATCTGACACTTTCTGTTTTTTGAAAAGGGGGGGATGTTCCTTTAAATGCATGTGCTGTTCACTAATGGGTCATTGTGCTAATTTCTTTTTCCAAAATAGGTGTGGAAATGATGAAATAAAACATAGAATCAATTCTAAACATTGTCAATTATTTCAACTTAAAATTAGAGAGGAAGGAAGAAGTGGCCCTTAAATTATGATTAGGAGTATATGTATGTTTTTGTGTTCTTAATTATGTTGAAATTCGTATTCATGAATGATTCTTAAACCTATTGTGCGATAAATTGGATGGAGTGGTCAACGCCAGGGGCATCTCTTTAGATTATGTTCGCGAATGTATTGATGTGTGTACTTAATTTTCTTTTTTTTTTCCTGTTGAAGTATTGTATGTTTTGTTGTTGAAACGGTTGTAGCACTGAAATGGCTGTATGCAGCCGGCTGGGCTTTAAATCAAATAAGAATAACATTAACAATAACAATAAAGCTGATCAACCTAGGATACAAGAAACCCAGATTCCATTAGTGATCGTATTTGTCTGCCCTCCCCTTTCAATTAGACCTTGAGTGGTGGTCTGATTGCTAGTCTCACTAGACACTCTTTTCTGTTTCACAATGTAATATCACAAGAAACAAGGAAGGAAAGATATTTATTCAGCACTGTCGTACTAACACAAGAAAATTTTCTTTTTCACATCGAGTAGCCCCCTTTGTGGAATAAACTCCCAACTAACATAAAATTTGCACAAGATACTAACAAATTCAAGAATTTTTTGGACGAAATTCCAAAATTCAAAGAACTTTTCATCGATTATGATGATTAAAGGGCTGATTAGGCTTATGCAAACAAAAAGAAAATGCGCATTTTAACACCTGTATTAGAAATAGTTGAGAAAGAGGGGACGTAAAGAGGCTACAAGGCCTAGGCCATTGAAAGCCAGTACGTTTTACTACTACTACTACTACTACTGCTACTGCTACTGCTACTGCTACTACTACTACTACTACTACTACTGCTACTAGTCTTTCAGATGAGATAAACTGAAGTCCTGTACACAGTATACATACAGCACACATTGAAGATCATACGGTAATAAAAGAACTGCGTCTGTTAAAATGCTGTAGAAAAATGTGTTAATGAATAAACAAAAATACACTATAAAAATGTGACAACGCACTTCGGCAATTTCCTTTCCCCAGAATGAGCGGCCCGTTTGTCACAGGGGAAACCTTGAAATTCGTTGTGAACAACAAAACGCCACAATCCAGTCCAGTTCGGAATTCTGTCCATCGGGTATATCAGTATAATAATAATAATAATTACAATATTTATATAGCGCAAAATCTTGATAAAATAAAATCTAAGCGCTGAAACACACGCACGCACACACACGCACGCACGCACACACACGCACTCACGCACGCACACACACACACACGCACACGGCTATAAATGGGGAGAAAGAATAAAAGCAATGGAAAATTATAGAGAGCAGTATCTGAAACAGTGCGCCTTTTTAATCCTAAGTACAATGAACACATAATCAGAACATCGTGAACCATGATTAGTATGTTTTTATCCAGAACGATGCGCCTTTTCAATTCCAGGCACAACAATCACAAGACCAAAATAGTGTGAACCATAATTTTTTTTTATCCAGAACGTGCACCTTTTAAATCCCTGGCACAACAAATATATAACCAGAATATTGCCAACCATAATTTTTATGTTATACTTTCTAACAAAATTTCCTATGTCCACAGAAACTGTGATCCTCCTTCACTGTGCCTTCAGTGGACAAAAAGCCCCGCACATCCAGGACCCGTGTCAACACCCCAAGACACCACAAGGTCCATCTCGTCCGATCTTCATGATGACCCGGTAAGTAACTATACCAAACCTGAAAACCGGGAGTGGGTGGGTGGATGGGATGGATAGAGAAAGGGGGGAGGGGTAGTGAGGTGGTGAGGATCTCAACTGTTCTAGGGACCAGCATTGTGATGGCTGTGCCAATTTTTTCTCCATCTGATGACGGACTGACTCACAGCCCAGTACATTATTGGCATCTAGAACACCGAAGATCCTCCCCTCCTCTGTTCTGGTAGGCCTGTGTACGTCCTTCAGGGCCTTGAGATCTTGTTCTGTTCGTGCCATGATATCCTTGATCTTCTTTCGCTTTTTCTTTCGTGGGAAAAAAATGGCAGAATGGTTAAGGCGTTCGCCTGCCAATAACTAAATTCGCCACTTTTCTCCTTAGTTTGACCGGAAAATCAAACTGGACGTCTCACCCTTCGAAAGGGGATGAAAAACGAGCCGGACTCGTGTACCTTCTGGCCTGCGCACGGCAGTTGAAAATCGTGAAGAGCAGGACATTCGCCCAGCTTACTTGGCAAAAAACTATCGGTATTGGAGATAAAGGTTCACTTCTCAATTCCCTTCCCTTGAGACCCAATTAGTCTTCTCGCCTTTCTGGGGTCTTGGTGGAAAAAAAAAGTGACAGAGAAGACAACTTGGATCAAGGGTCATTTGTCGAACAGGCTTGAGTGTACTCTAACTTAGCATCGTGTGTGGTTTGTGTTGGTGTGTGTGTGTGTGCGTGCTGTGTGTGTGTATGCGTGCGTGTTGGTCGTGTGTGTGTTGTGTGTACTTGCGTGTGTGTGTGTGTGTTGTGCGTGACACAGAAGATGACGGCTTGGGTCAGGGGTCACACGCCCTACTCCGGTCTTGTTCCCCACCTCTATTTGTATTGTATTTGGGGGAACTGGTGAGATGACTGTTCCCAGACAACAAACCCTTAACTGTCCCATCATGCTGTGCCATCTGCCGTCACTCTGAATGAGGGGATTTCTTGTCTTTCACCGACCCACCATGTCCCCAGTCTCCGGTCATCTCACCAGGCACCGCATGCACTTTGGAGATGGCCAGCAGAATCGGACAGGCTAAGAAAACATTCAGCGTTCTTGACCACATCCCTGTCGATTGGCACAGGGGAGAGTTCTTCAGTGTTATATAGAACCGATCTTGTTGTACAGATGCGAAGCGTGTACAGTCAACACGCAAAGTCAAGAAGATTGGGGCAGCTGAAATGTAGTTTCTAAGAAGAATGTTAAGAGTTATATGGAGAGCAAAGAAAACAAACGAGACAGTCTTGAAAGAGGCAAATACAAAAAGAAAATTAATGAATAGAATTGGGGAAGGACGGGCAACGTTTATTGGATATTTTACGAGGCAATAGAAATTAGAGTACCTGGTCACAGCACGGAAGGAAGAGGCACAAAGAGCACCACGTAGACCCAGGGAGAAAATACTGGACAGACGTGCGGAGTGGATGAAGACAGAGAGTGGGAGATGCACTTGCAGTGACAAGGGATAGATTCGTATGGAGGGCCATGATCGCCAACGCCATGCAGCAGGGCACATGATGATTTGGGGGAACCTCCACACGTTGTTCAGCATTTTGAACATGTTGATGGTCTTGCTGAGACGATGCTGGATGGTGTTGTGTGCTCATCTATCGTGTCTCCCTCAGATGAAGACATTGCATGTCCTCCTTCAACTTCATCTCTGGCAGAGTCCTGCTTCACATTTCTGCAAATATAACGTATACAACAAATAGCATAGCATTAATGTGTGTCTGTACAGACCTTGTACACAGACAAAAGCATAATGGACAAAACATTCTTTTACATGAAATTTTCTATATTTATGAATGTAAATATAAAATCAACGTTCGTGGAAACCACCATCACACTATCCACCAACCACCAACCACCAACCACCACCACCACCCATCACCCACCATCATCACCCACATACCCCACCACCACCATCACCACCATCACCACCACCACACCCACTTTACCAACCACCACCACCACCACCATCACCAACTACCTGTACCATCACCACCACACACACAGACAAGAGGAATACATTTTAAACCTTCTCCTTATTGACAGATGACTGAAGAAACTTCATGAACAACGTCTAAGCTGGACGCCATTCCAGACATCCCCAGAACGGAAGGTACTGATAAGTTCCAGGACTTTTCTGCTTTACAGCAAAGGACGAAAACTGACGTCTGCCTTTGTCAACGTGGCTGGCAAGCCACACAGCCACACATCTAAAAGCCCTGAATGTATTCGACGAAGGTAACTGAATAGACGTGGGGTGTGTGGTGTGTGTGTGTGTGTGTGTGTGTGTGTGTGTGTGTGTGTGTGTGGTGTGTGTGTGTGTGTGTGTGTGTGCACGTATGTGTGTGTATGTGCGCGCGCGTGTGTGTGTGTGTATGTGTGTCGTGTGTGTGTGTGTGCGCGCGCGTGTTTGTATGTGTACGTGTGTGTGTGTGTGTGTACCTGTGCGCGTGCCTGTTCTTGTAAACGCGCGTGCGTTAAGTTGTTGTCTATGTACGTGTGGAACGACAAATTTCCAAACGCCCAGGTCCTAGCATGCGCTGGTCTCCCCACCATGCACACACTGCTCAGACAACGCAGGCTGCTCTGGCCTGGCCATGTGCGCCGGAAAGAAAGATGACATATCCTTACGGCGAGCTAGCCGCCCCCAAAAGACGTCTGCAAGCGCGATATGAAAGCTATGGACATCTACACAGAGAGTGGGAAAAACAGCAGCCGATCGCAATAGGTGGCGCAGTGTGCTCCAGAAACAACTCGGTTGGGGGGGGGGGGGGAGTAAGATTCAGATCTTGGCTGAGGTGAGAACCACGTGGAAAGCTAGCTCTTGTGAAGGCAATCAAATGGCTAGCAACCATTCATGCATCCAGTGTCGCAGAGATTGCTTTCTCCTTCGGCTTTACCAGCCACAGTGACACAACACTAGGGCGCATCATCCATAGTCGACGTCGACTGACGGAGGCCTACCACTACTAAACCCTTTTTCACAAGCGAGATCTTGAGGTTTCTACCTAACTTAAGAAAAAAAAATCTCCGGCGGAGATTTGATCCCCAGTCTCTTGCCTAACAGCGGTGATACTGACAAGTATACTACCGAGGATGACAGAAATGGTCATCTGTTGTGAACTTGACCACACAGTTTTCAAACGCTGTGTTGATTCTTCTGATTTCATGCGACAAACGCTACGAAAGCCACAATCAAAACTCTGTACTTAAACAGAGTATGGCCCAGTGGAAAGAAATACGTGCCTAGAAATCCAAGTTCTATTCCCATCGGACGGTGATTTTTTGCCTCCTCACTACACTTGAACGGTGGTCTGAGTGCTAGTCTTTCGGATGACACCTGAACCGAAATGCTGTACCTGAAAAGGGGTGTGGGGTAGGGTGTGGATGCCGGAGGATCTTTCAATACAGATGGCATCCCCACCTTCAGAAAATTCAGTGCTAGATATTTCCTCCTTTCTCTCATTCTCTGGGTTTCTTCCTTGTTCCTTTTCTTTCTCTATCATTTCTTCCTGTCATTTTCTGCTATGCTGATCTATTGATCTATTTGTGTTCTGTGCAGTCTTACATGCTTTATGTTATCAGCTGTCCCCCATGGGAATGCCGGAGGCTCTTTTAGTATAAGTAGTATCCCCACCATCTGGAAATTCTGTGCTAGAAAATTCCTCTTTTCTGTTATTCTCTTTGTTTCTTTCTTCCTCCTTTGCTTTCTGTCATTTCTTCCTATCATTTTCTGCCTTGCTGGTCTATTCACCTGTATGTGTTCGATAAAGTCCTACGTACGTTCTCTTAGGATAATTGGATTGATAACTGGGTATATGTGTTGAGTGCATTTTTTTGTCTCTAGGGAAATGAGATACGCGGAAGCAATTTTAGGTAATTTATGCCCGTTTTTATATAATTATGTTTTAGTGTCCTAATTGTATTCAGATACGTTTTTTTTTAATTCCCTGTGCGATAAATTGGATAGAGTGGTCAACACCAGGGGCATCTCCTTAGATTATGTGCGCGAATGCATTGATATGTGTACTTAATTTTCTTTTGCTTTTTTCCTGTTGAAGTTTTGTATTTTGAAAATGGTTACAGCCTTGATATGGCTTTACGCAGTCGGTTGTGCTTTAAACAACAACAACTACAGTGAATGCATTGCTATGTGTACTTAATTTTCTTCTTTTTTTTCTTGTTGAAGTATTGTGTGTGTTTTGAAAATGGTTATAGCCCTGATATGGCTGTACGCAGTCGGCTGTGCTAAAGCAACAATAACTACTATTGATACTGGCTTTGGTACAGGTATTAATATTTTTGGCTCTAAGGAAACATGAGACGCAGAGGCGAATTTTCAGTAATTTAGGCCATATTGTTATGTATTTTACTGTCGTTAGTGATTTTTGTGTTTCAGGTTTTGTTTTTAAAACCTCATGGAGATATATTGAAGGGAATGGTCAATGCCAGGAGCATGTTTTTAGATTAGTGTGCGAATGCCTTGTTATCTGTACTTAATTTCCTTTCTGTTTTTTGTCAGGGTCATCGAGATGTATACATGTTGCTGTGGTTATAGCCCTAACATAGCTCTGCGCGAGCAGCTGGGCTTTGAACAGTAATAATGATTGTAATAAACGAAGATGCCGTAAGTAGCAATTATTTTGGGCATGTTGGAAAAACCTTCGGGAGCAAAGTAGTTTTGCTAGGCAGAATTCTGCAAAAGAAAACACTCTAAGGTAAACAAAAATGCATGCATACAGATATAACAAAGGGAGGTGGCGCCGTACGATGGCGATGTACTTTCTCCATGAAGGTCAACCCCATTCCACGTAGTAAAACGGCGTCACGTCCAAAAACAATGAACCCAATGCAATTCAATCCAATCCAGTCTACTTTGTTCGATCAAGCGACGAGAAAATTGTCCAACTGAGATTTTCTTTCCTGTTGTGAAATGTTAGTCATACAGCGCAAAATGGTACATCCTTCAAACTAAGCGGAGATCATTTTGAAACATAAAGGGAAATAATCCCTAATTAGTGCAGTGACCTGAAATGCTCCTAAAATTTCCGAAACACTGTATCTATTTCCTTTTGAATCTGTTCCAGATTCGTGCGACTGTGCAATCGTTCAGAGACTAATAGGCTTGCTTGTATGTTAAGTGCGTATGACTAATTGATTGTCTGTTTTGGTTGTTTGCTTGTTTTTCCGGTGTGTGCATGTTTTTGTTTTCCTGTGAAAGCGAGTTTTCTACACGATTTTGCCAGAGGCAGTTCTTTTGTTGTGGAATCTTGTACTTCCATCCCATCTGTCCGCCCATATCTATCGACATGTCCAAGCATGCATCCACCGTCTACCTTATATGTCTGTATCCGTGTAGGTTTGAATCTATTAGATCGTTTGGACTTTTTAATTTTTCTATTTGTCTATTTACGCATTTTGTGTAAGTCTTTGCTCATACAAGTTTGGTCTTATATTGTTGCAGTTTGCCCGTAATGACTCGCACCACGCCAGGATACCAGCGTACGCTCTGCATCGTAAAAAACAGCAGCAACAGCAGCAGGAATATCAAAACCAAGTAAGTCTTCCATCACATGTGCTATAGAAACCAGACAAAACTTAAAGAAGGAGAAACCAAGCAAGAAAACAAGAAAAACAAATAAAACAGAAAAGAAGGAACAGAAAGACGAAGAAGAGAGAAATGAAAAAGATACAAGGGAAGACGACAGGACAAGAAAAGTAAAAGAAAAAGTGTAAAATAAACAACAAAACACAACAACAACAAGAACAACAGATACGACATAGAACTGAGCAAGAAGAAAACGAACCATCACAAAGCTTGCACTGTAAAACAAAACAATACAAAACCAAAATTAGAAACACGCAAACAAACAATAAAGAAACACACAAACCAAGGAGAAGAAAAGCCGAACAAAACGCAGTATAATGTAAAATCCATGACTGTTATCATTACTCAGTTGAAAACAACAGCCAGAACAAGAACAACACAGAGAAACAGAAACAAAAACAGTGGCAACAAGCAAACCAGGAGAACAGCAAGAGCTGAAACGATGACAAGCAGAACGACAAACAGAAAGAGGACATCAATGATAACAACAGCGACAAAAACACCACCATCAAAACGCCAAGAACAGCATGAAGAAGAATAAAAAGGAGGAATAAAAAGAGGAGGATCAAAGAAACTAGAAGAGGAAAACAAACACAAAAGCAAAACAAAACATTGAGGCCAAAGGCAGAACGAGCATAAACCAGGCGACAAACTTTGACGCGAAAACAACAGAAAGACAAGTAGAACATGATTAATAAAACTACCAACACAATAGAATAAGAAAACAAGAGAAAGAGGAACGTATGATCAAGAAAACAAGGAGCAAACAAACAAAACAGGAGAACTAAGACATGGCAACAATGAAACAAGAACCTAAGAACACGATAACAAACAAAATCACGAAACAAAAATGATGGGAAACAAACAAAAAGAATAGAGAAGAAACATATGGTGGAAGTGCAAAAGAAAGCCAAGAACAGAAAAAGAAATACGTCAATGGGACAAGAAGAGAGGGAATAAAAACGACATGGGACAAGACAAACGAAAGAACTGGAATACAGATGAAGACAAAAGGCAAGAAGGGCAAGTAAACAAAACTTGACCCCACCATTGAAAATAACCGAACCATACACGTTAGCACAAAGCAAATCAAAGTACACAAAAAGCAAGCCTTCTTCCACCCCACCCCCCACCCAAAAAAATGTCATGAGCAACAAGAAAAAGAGGAAAGACAACAAAGAGGATAAAAACAAAGACCAAGAAGAAAGAACAAGGGAAGAAGAGCAAAACCTGACATCATGAAGTACATTAACATCATAGCATTATCAAAAAATGCCAGTGTCACAACACTAACAGGAACAGGAAGAAGAATTTACAAAGCAGAACTAATACAAGACAAACACAAACGAAAACAGGAAAACAACAACAACAAGAGCAACAAGAACAAAAACGAAGCCTTACAACACCAAGACCGCCAACATGAACAAGAAAAGAAAAATTGTAAAGAGTTGAACAAAAACAAGACAAAAGCAAGAGAATAAAAGAGAAGAACAAGAGCAACCAGACTCAAAACAACAACAACCAAAAAAAAACCCCACAAAACATACGTACACACACAAAAGAACAAACTTCATAACAAGAACATACAAGAAGTAAAGAATAACAACCACAATAAAACACGTAAACAACATAACACCCAGAGGCATTGGATGGAACGCAGAGCAAGAATGCCTCACCACTAACTGGACAATCACCTCTCAGCTAAAGTCGCCACACGGTGGCCATTTCGCCAAACATGGGGGAAGGAGGGGGCTGTCCATGTGCTGCATGATTCAACAACAGCAACAAGAACAAGAAGACCAAGAAGAGCAAGAACGAGAAGAACAAAAACAAGAACAACAAGATTACAAACAACAAGAAGACAAACAACAAAAACACGAACAACAAGAACACGAACAAAAAGAGTAAGGCGGAACAACAAGAACAAGGACAAGAACAAAAAACAAGAACAGAAAGAACGAGAAGATGAACAAAAACAACGGCAAGAAGAAAATGAGCAAGAAAAAGAACAAAAACAAACTAGAAAAGCAAGAACAATAAGAACAAGAACAACAATAAGAACAAGACCAAATGCAAGAACAATAACAATAATAGCAAGAACAAGAAGATCCAGAACAAGAACACAAAGAACAAGAACAAGAAAAGCAACACAAAAACAACCCGAAAAAGAACAAGAAAAAAAACAAGGACAAAGATGACGATAACGATGACGGGCGGCAGCAGCAAAACTCTGAGAGCGACGCCAAAAGAATTAACGAAAGCAGCTACGAAAAACAACGAAAAAGACAACTATGAAAAAATAGAAAAACAACATAACAAAAAAAAAAAAACAACACAAAATACGAGTGAGAAAACCAGGTACTGAGGAAAAATACAGAGTGAAATAGCAAAACCAACAATGGCGAGAGCACGAAAACAGTATCAACAAACTGCCGAACCACAACATCAGGAGCGTCCAGAATGTCAGGAATAAGAAAACCCACGAAGCAGAACCAGAGCAGCAAGACAAAAACCAAAAATTAATAAACAAAATCAAACAGAAAAATGTAACACAAAACCATATCAGGAAGAGCAGCAAGAACAACAACAAAAAGAAAACAAAACAATATCAACAAAAATAAAACAAAGACGACAAGAAGTTAGACAAATACACACAATAACAACAATAAGTCAACAACAACAAGAAGAAACACGAGCACAGCAACAAGAGCAAACGTGACGAAGTAAGAGTAAAAGAACAACATCAACAGTTACCACAACTACTACACCAAGAGCACCAACAAGAACATAAAATAAGAAAACTACTGAAACAAGCAAAAAACGAAAAGACAATAACAAAAGCAACCAGTAAATAAAATCACAAATGCAGAGAACAGGAAGAGCAAAAGACAAAACGAAAATGAAAATAAAACGAAAAAGAAATCCAAGCACGAAACGTACTAGCACGACTACCAAAATTAAGAACAAACTCAACCAAAAAAACTCAAGAAGTCAGGCAAAAAAAACACCAAAAAAAACAACACTTAAGACAACAAGAAACAGAAAAACACCAACTGAAAAAAAAACCAGACTATAAAAGCAAAAACGACAACAGCAAGAATGCATGTCAAGACGTGAAGAAAGGAACAAACGAAGGAACAAAACAAAGAAACCCCTAAACAAAGAACCAACCAAAAACAGAAAGCAATGCACACAAAAACAAGATAACAAAGAAGCAAACCAAATGATGAAGCAAAAATTGATTAAACATAAACGGGAAGAACGAAACAAAGAAAGGAACAAACAAAGGAAGAGACCAAAACAAAGAAGAAGCACACGAAGAAGAAAGCAAAAGGAAGAAACGAAGCTGGAACGACAGATACAAGGGGAAAGAAAGAAACAAAAGCAGAAAGAAAGAAAAGAAACTAGAAACAAAACAATCACAAAAAATGAAGCCAAAAATGCAAAGAAAGAAAGAAGAAAACAGACGAAAAAAACCAAGACAGAAACAAATACAGAACGAACAAACATTTACAGTAAAGATACAATCGAAAGGAAAGTACGATCAAAGAAATAAAGAAACAAGAAAGAAACACAAAGAAATCAAGAAAAATACAAAGAAACAAAGAACAACAATGGAAAGAAACGTGCAACAACAACAAAACTACAAAGACACAAATACACTCAAACACAGACAGAGAGGAAGAATCGATCAAACGAAAATAATAAGCAAAGAAACAGAAAACAAATAAAAAAAATAATCAGAAAAGTAAACGAAGAATGAAACAAAGAAAAACAAAGAACAATCAAAACAAGAAACGTACAATAAAGAAACAAAGCAAGAAACGTACAATACAGAAACAATCACGGAAGGATGCGATAAAAACAAAGAAAAAAGAAACCAAAGGGAAACAATCAAATGTAACAAGCAAAGAACCCAACCAAGAAAAAGAAAACAACGATAGAGAGAGAGGGAAACATGCAGTCGAAGGGGAAAAAAGAATCAAAGATAGAAATACAATCAAATAGAAAATCAAACAAATAAAAAAAAACACAATAAAAGAAAGAGAAAAATCAAATCGACAATCACCAAAAAAAAAAAAAAAAAAAAAAAATCCACAAAAATAACGACTACAGCAAGAAACGGGGTTAACAAGAAACACCCGAGGGATGTTGATGGGATCCGGAGTACTAATGCCTCACCACTTTGCGGATAAACACTTCCCGATCTCCCAACAGCAAACAAGACAAAACAAGAAAAGAACAAGAAAGAACAAAACAAACAAAAAGAGACAAAAGAACAGACACAAAAAGAACAAAACAACAAGAAACAACAAGAACAAAAACAAAGAAAAAAAAGAACAACACAAGAACGAAAACAAGAAAAAACAAAAAACAAGACAAGAACAAGAGCAGAACAAAAGAAAACAAAAAAAACAAAACAAGAAAGAAAAGAACGAAACAAGAAAAGAAAACAAAAACCAAACGAACAAGCAAGAACAAAGAACAAGAAACAACAAAGAACAAGACAAAGCAAGAATAGATAACAATAAAAACAGCAGAAAACAAGAAAACGACAGAACAAAAAAACACAAAGAACAAGAAAAACAACCCGAAGAAGAAGAATAACAAAAACCAGGACGAAGATGACGATAACGATGACAGGGGCGGCAGCAGCGAAACCCCGAGAGCAACGCCAAAAGAAGTAACAAAAACAGCCACGAAAAACAACGAAAACGACAACTGGAAAAAAAAGAGAAAAAGAACAAAACAAAAACAAAAAAAACAAAAAAACGAGTGAGAAAACCAGGTACTGAGGAAAAAATACAGAGTGAAATATCAAAACCAACAATGGCGAGAGCATGAAAAGAATATCAACAAACTACCGAACCACAACATCAGGAGCGTCCAGAATGTCAGGAACAAGAAAACCCATGAAGCAGAACCAGAGCAGCAAGACAAAAACCAAAAATGAATAAACAAAATCAAACAGAAAAATGTAACACAAAACCACATCAGCAATAACAAACAGAACAAAACAACAAAAAGAAAACAAAACAATATCACCAAGAAAATAGCAAAGACGACAAGAAGTTAGACAAATACACAAAATAACAGCAACAACAAGAAGAAACACGAGCACAGCAACAAGAGCAAACGTGACGAAGTAAGAGTAAAAGAACAATATCAACAGTTACCACTACTACACCAAGAGCACCAACAAGAACATAAAATAAGAAAACTACTGAAACAAGCAAAAAGCGAAAAGACAATAACAAAAGCAACCAGTAAATAAAATCATAAATGCAGAGAACAGGAAGAACAAAAGACAAAACGAAAATGAAAATAAAACGAAAAAGAAACCCAAGCACGAAACGTACTAGCACGACTACCAAAATTAAGAACTAACTCAAACAAAAAACTCAAGAAGTCAGGAAAAAAAACCCAAAAAAACAAAAAAAAGGAACAAAAAACAAGAACAGCAAGAACGAGAAGATGAACAAAAACAACAGCAAGAAGAAAATGAGCAAGAAAAAGAACAAAAACAAACTAGAAAAGCAAGAACAATAAGAACAAGAACAACAATAAGAACAAGACCAAATGCAAGAACAATAACAATAATAGCAAGAACAAGAAGATCCAGAACAAGAACACAAAGAACAAGAACAAGAAAAGCAACACGAAAAACAACCCGAAGAAGAAGAATAACAAAAACAAGGACAAAGATGACGATAACGATGACAGGGGCGGCAGCAGCGAAACCCCGAGAGCAACGCCAAAAGAAGTAACAAAAACAGCCACGAAAAACAACGAAAACGACAACTGGAAAAAAAAAGAAAAACAAAAAACAAAACAAAAACCAAACCAAACAAAAAAACCAAACAAAAAACAAACAAAAAACGAGTGAGAAAACCAGGTACTGAGGAAAAATACTGTGCAAAATGTCAAAACCAACAATGGCGAGAGCACGAAAACAATATCAACAAACTACCGAACCACAACATCAGGAGCGTCCAGAATGTCAGGAATAAGAAAACCCATGAAGCAGAAACCAGAGCAGCAAGACAAAAACCAAAAATTAATAAACAAAATCAAACAGAAAAATGTAACACAAAACCACATCAGCAATAACAAACAGAACAACAACAAAAAGAAAACAAAACAATATCACCAAGAAAACGGCAAAGACGACAAGAAGTTAGGCAAATACACAAAATAACAGCAACAACAAGAAGAAACACGAGCACAGCAACAAGAGCAAACGTGACGAAGTAAGAGTAAAAGAACAATATCAACAGTTACCACTACTACACCAAGAGCACCAACAAGAACATAAAATAAGAAAACTACTGAAACAAGCAAAAAACGAAAAGACAATAACAAAAGCAACCAGTAAATAAAATCACAAATGCAGAGAACAGGAAGAGCAAAAGACAAAACGAAAATGAAAATAAAACGAAAAAGAAACCCAAGCACGAAACGTACTAGCACGACTACCAAAATTAAGAACAAACTCAAACAAAAATTCAAGAAGTCAGGCAAAAAAACAAAACAAAACAAAAAACAACACTTAAGCCAACAAGAAACAGAAAATCTGCAACTGAAAAAACAGACTATAAAAGCAAAAACGACAACAGCAAGAATGCATGTCAAGAAGTGAAGAAAGGAACAAACGAAGGAACAAAACAGAAAAACTCCTAAACAAAGAACCAACCAAAAACAGAAAACAATGCACAGAAAATCAAGATAACAAAGAACCAAAAACAAGTCAAGAAGCAAAAACAGATTAAACATAAACGGGAAGAAAGAAATAAACAGAGGAACAAACAAAGGAAGACAGACCAAAACAAAGAAACACACGAAGAAGAAAGCAACAGGAAGAAACGAAGCTGGAACAACAGATACAAGGGGAAAAGAAAGAAACAAAAGCAGAAAGAAAAGAAACAAACTAGGAACAAAACAATCACACAAAAATGAAGCCAAAAATGCAAAGAAAGAAAGAAGAAAACAAAGAAAAAGAAAAAAAACAAGAGAGAAACAAAGAACGAACATTTACAGTTAAAGATACAATCGAAGGGAAAATACCATCAAAGAAACAAAGAAACAAAAAAGGATCACAAATCAAGAAACGTACAAAGAACAACAATGGAAAAAAACGTGCAACAACAACAAAACTGCAAAGACACAAATACACTCAAACCAAGACAGAGAGAGAGAATCGTTCAAACGAAAATAATGAGCAAAGAAAACAAATAAAAAATAATCAGAAAAGTAAACAAAGAGTGAAACATAGAAAAACGAAGAACAATCAAAGAATCAAGAACTGTACAATAAAGAAACAAAGCAAGAAACGTACAATACAGAAACAATCACAGAAGGATGCGATGGAAAAAAAAAAAAAGGGAAACAATCAAATGTAACAAGCAAAGAACCCAACCAAGAAAAAAAATACAATCAACGATAGAGAGAGAGAGAGAGGGAAACAAGCAGTCGAAGGGGAAAAAAGCAACCAAAGAAAGAAATAGGATCAGATAGAAAATCAAACAGTAAACAAAATGCAAGAAAAGAAAGAATAATCAAATTGACAAACATTCACAAAAAGAAAGTAAAAATAACGACTACAGCAAGAAATGCATTAACAAGAAACACCCGAGGGATGTTGATGAGATCCGGAGTACAAATGCCTCACCACTTTCCAGACAAACACTTCCCGATCAACCAACAACAACAACAACAACAAGAACAAGAAGACCAAGAAGAGGGAGAAGGAGAAGAACAAGAACGAGATCACAAAAAGCAAGAACACAAACAACAACATGAACAAGAACATGAACAACAACAACAGGAGCAGAACAACAAGAACAAGGACAAGAACAAAAAACAAGAACAGAAAGAACGAGAAGATGAACAAAAACAACAGCAAGAAGAAAATAAGCAACAACAAAAAAACAAAACAAAAAACAAAAACAAACTAGAAAAGCAAGAAGAATAAGAACAACAATAAGAACAAGACCAAAGGCAAGAACAATAACAATAATAGCAAGAACAAGAAGATCCAGAACAAGAACACAAAGAACAAGAACAAGAAAAGCACACAAAAAACAACCCGAAGAAGAACAATAACAAAAACCAGGACGAAGATGACGATAACGATGACAGGGGCGGCAGCAGCGAAACCCCGAGAGCAACGCCAAAAGAAGTAACAAAAACAGCCACGAAAAACAACGAAAACGACAACTGGAAAAAAAAGAGAAAAAGAACAAAACAAAAACAAAAAAAAAACAAAAAACGAGTGAGAAAACCAGGTACTGAGGAAAAATACTGTGCAAAATGTCAAAACCAACAATGGCGAGAGCACGAAAACAGTATCAACAAACTACCGAACCACAACTTCAGGAGCGTCCAGAATGTCAGGAATAAGAAAACCCATGAAACAGAACCAGAGCAGCAAGACAAAAACCAAAAATTAATAAACAAAATCAAACAAAAATGTAACACAAAACCACATCAGCGAAAGCAACAAGAACAACGACAAAAAGAAAAAAAATATCAACAAAATTAAAAAACAAAGACGACAAGAAGTTAGACAAATACACAAAATAACAACAATAAGTCAACAACAATAATAAGAAACGTGAGCAGAGCAACAAGAGCAAGCGTGACGAAGTAAGAGTAAAAGAACAATATCAACAGTTACCAGAACTACTACACCAAGAGCACCAACAAGAACATGAAATAAGAAAACTACTGAAACAAGCAAAAAGCGAAAAGACAATAACAAAAGCAACCAGTAAATAAAATCACAAATGCAGAGAACAGGAAGAGCAAAAGACAAAACGAAAATGAAAATAAAACGAAAAAGAAACCCAAGCACGAAACGTACTAGCACGACTACCAAAATTAAGAACAAACTCAACCAAAAAAACTCAAGAAGTCAGGCAAAAAAAACAACACTTAAGACAACAAGAAACAGAAAAACAACTGTAAAAACGAACCCACAAGATCATAAAAGCAAAAACGACAACAGCAAGAATGCATGTCAAGACGCGAAGAAAGGAACAAACGAAGAAACAAAACAGAAACCCCAAAACAAAGAACAAACCAAAAACAGAAAGCAATGCACACAAAAACAAGATAACAAAGAAGCAAACCAAATGATGAAGCAAAAACAGATTAAACATAAACGGGAAGAACGAAACAAAGAGAGGAACAAACAAAGGAAGACAGACCAAAACAAAGAAGCACACGAAGAAGAAAGCAACAGGAAGAAACGAAGCTGGAACAACAGATACAAGGGGAAAAGAAAGAAAGAAAAGAAACAAACTAGAAACAAAATCACAAAAAATGAAGCCAAAAATGCAAAGAAAGAAAGAAGAAAACAGACGAAAAAAACCAAGACAGAAACAAATAGAGAACGAACAAACATTTAAAGTCAAAGATACAATCGAAAGGAAAGTACGATCAAAGAAATAAAGAAACAAGAAAGAAACACAAAGAAATCAAGAAAAATACAAAGAAACAAAGAACAACAATGGAAAGAAACGTGCAACAACAACAACAAAACTACAAAGACACAAATACACTCAAACAAAGACAGAGAGGAAGAATCGATCAAACGAAAATAATAAGCAAAGAAACAGAAAACAAATAAAAAAAATAATCGGAAAAGTAAACGAAGAATGAAACAAAGAAAAACAAAGAACAATCAAAACAAGAATCATACAATAAAGAAACAAAGCAAGAAACGTACAATACACAAACAATCACGGAATAATGTGATAAAAACAAAGAAAAAAGAAACCAAAGGGAACAAACAAATATAACAAGCAAAGAACCCAACCAAGAAAAAGAAAACAATCAACGATAGAGAGAGAGAGGGAGGGAAACATGCAGTCGAAGGGGAAAAGGCAATCAAAGATAGAAATACAATCAAATAGAAAATCAAACAATAAAAAAAAAATACAATAAAAGAAAGAGAAAAATCAAATCAACAATCACACACACACACAAAAAAATCCACAAAAATAACGGCTACAGCAAGAAACGGGTAAACAAGAAACACACGAGGGATGCTGATGAGATCCGGAGTACTAATGCCTCACCACTTTGCGGACAAACACTTCCCGATCTCCCAACAGCAACAACAAGAACAAGAAGAGCAAGAACGAGAAGAACAAAAACAAGAACGAGATCATGAAGAACAAGAACACAAACAGCAAGAACACAAACAACAAGAACACAAACAACAAGAACACGAACAACAAGAACACAACAACAAGAACACAAACAACAAGAACACAAACAACAAGAACACAAACAACAAGAACACAAACAACAAGAACACAAACAACAAGAACACAAACAACAAGAACACAAACAACAAGAACACAAACAACAAGAACACAAACAACAAGAAACACAAAAAAACAAGAACACAAACAACAAGAACACAAACAACAAGAACACAAACAAGAACACAAACAACAAGAACACAAACAACAAGAACACAAACAACAAGAACACAAACAACAAGAACAAGAGCAGAACAACAAGAACTAAGACAAGAATAAAAAGCAAGAACAGAAAAACAAGAAGATGAACAAAAACAACAGCAAGAAGAAAATGAGCAAGAAAAAGAACAAAAACAAACTAGAAAAGCAAGAACAATAAGAACAAGAATAACAATAAGAACAAGATCAAATGCAAGAACAATAACAATAATAGCAAGAACAAGAAGATCCAGAACAAGAACACAAAGAACAACAAAAAAGCAACACTAAAAAAAAAAAACCACGAAGAAGAACAAAAACGATAACAAAAACAAGACGAAGATGTCGATAATGACAGGGGCAGCAGCAGCGAAACTCTGAGTGTGACGTCTAAAGAATTGACGAAAGCAGCCACAAAAAACAACGAAAACAACTGGCAAAATAAATAAATAAATTAAATAAATAAATAAATAAACAAAACAAAACAAAAACAAAAACGAGTAAAGAACCAAGTCCTGAGGAAAAATACAGAGTGAAATAGCAAAACCAACAATGGCGAGAGCATAAAAACGATATTAACAAACTGCCGAACCACAACATCAGGAGCGTCCAGAATGTCAGGAATAAAAAAACCCACGAAGCAGAACCAGAGCAGCAAGACAAAAACCAAAAATGAATAAACAAAATCAAACAGAAAAATGTAACACAAAACCACATCAGCAAGAGCAATGAGAACAACAGCGAAAAGAAAACAAAACAATATCAACAGAGATAAAGCAAAGCGACAAGAATTTGGACAAATGCACAAAATAACAGCAACAATAAGAAGAAACACGAGCACAGCAACAAGACCAAACGTAAACGTGACGAAGTAAGAGTAAAAGAACAACATCAACAGTTACCAGAACTACTACATCAAGACCACCAACAAGAATATGAAACAAGAAAACTACTCAAACAAAAACAAGAAGACAATAACGAAAGCAACAAGTAAATAAAATCACAAATGTACAGAACAGGAAGAGCAAAACACGAAACAAAAATGAAAATAAAACCAAAAAAAAATCAAACACGAAACGTATTAGCACGACTACCTAAATTAAGAAGACACTCAAACAAAAAATTCAAGAAGTCAAGAAAAAAAAAAAAAAAAAAAAAAAAAGCAAAACTTAAGTCAACAAGAACCAGAAAAACACCAACTGAAAAAAAACACACAAGACTATAAAAGCAAAAACGACAACAGCAAGAATGCATGTCAAGACGTGAAGCAAGGAACCAATGAAGGAACAAAACAAAGAAACCCCTAAACAAAGAACCAACCAAAAACAGGAAGCGATGCACACAAAAACAAGATAACAAACAAACAAACCAAATCCAGAAGCAAAAACAGATTAAACATAAACGGGAAGAAAGAAATAAACAGAGGAACAAACAAAGGAAAAGTGACCAAAACAAAGAAGCACACGAAGAAGAAAGCAACAGGAAGAAACGAAGTTGGAACAACAGATACAAGGGAAAACAAAGAGACAAAAGCAGAAAGAAAAAATACAAAGAACAAAACAATCACAAAAAATGAAGCCAAAAATGCAAAGAAAGAAGAAAACAAAGAAGAAGAAAAAAACAAGACAGAAACAAATATACAACGAACAAACGGTTAACGTCAAAGACACAATCGAAGGGAAAATACAAGGAAACAAAAAAAAACCCCAAAAAAATCAAGAAATACAAAGAAAAAAACAATAATGGAAAGAAACGTGCAACAACAACAACAACAAAACTGCAAAGACACAAGTACACTAAGACAGAGAGGAAGAATCGATCAAACGAAAATAATAAGCAAAGAAACAGAAAAATAAAAAATGATCAGAAAAGTAAACAAAGAATGAAACAGAAAAACAAAGAACAATCAAGAATGATGCAATAAAGAAACAAAGCAAGAAACGTACAATACACAAACAATCACGGAATAATGTGATAAAAACAAAGAAAAAAGAAACCAAAGGGAAACAAATGTAACAAGCAAAGAACCCAACAAAGAAAAAGAAAACAATCAACGATAGAGAGAGAGAGAGAGAGAGAAACATGCAATCGAAGGGGAAAAAGGCAATCAAAGATAGAAATACAATCAGACAGAAAATCAAACAATAAAAAAAATACAATAAAAGAAAGAGAAAAATCAAATTAACAATCACCAAAACAAAAAAATAACGAATACAGCAAGAAACGGGTAAACAAACACCCGAGGGATGCTGATGAGATCCGGAGTATTAATGACTCACCACTTTGCGCACAAACACTTCCCGATCTCCCAACAGCAACAACAAGAACAAGAAGACCCAGAAAAGCGGTAACGAGAAGAACAAAAACAAGAACAGGAACAACGATTTCACGAAGAACAAGAACACAAACAACGAGATCACGAAGAACAAGAACACGAACAACAAGAACACGAACAACAAGAATACGAGCAGAACAACAAGAACAAGGACAAGAACAAAAAACAAGAACAGAAAGAACGAGAAGATGAACAAAATTTGTCTGTACATACCTTGAGGATCCGTTTTGTGTTGGTCTTCTGTTTCTTTGCATTTTGTTTTCAGCCAAGCTTCCTTAGCTTCATTGCACCTATTCCTGATTTCTTTGTTTATCTTCCTGTATATCTCCTCGTTTCTCTTTGCCTTCCTCCCTTTCTCCATCAAGCCTAAAATTTCTTTTTGTCATCCAGTTCTTTTTTGCTTTTCTATCTACTACAGGGATTTCTTCACAAGCTTCATTCATCGAATTTCTCAACTTTGTCCATTGTTCCTCACTGTCACCAACGTCTTCCAGAGCACTGAATTGTTTTGAACATGTACATTAAATTTTTGTCGAATCACTTCATCTGTCTTTGAGTCCAAGATCTAGTTTGATGTTGCTTTTGGTCTGTTTTCTTTTCCATAATTTCAACCTAAATCTTCCCACTACAGGATTCTGGTCACTGTTGCAGTCTGCGCCTGGTAGTGTTTTTGCTGACAGTAAAGAATTTCTAAATCTTTTATTAATCAGGATATAGTCAATCTGATTTTTGGTATTATCTCCTGGACTCATCCAAGTCCATTTTCTTCTACTGGGCTTCTCAAACCAGGTGTTTCCTACTATGAACTCATTCAATTGTGCCCATTCTACAAGTTTCCCTCCCCTTTCATTTTGTGTACCAAGGCCATGAGGTCCAGCTATATCCTCTACCCTATCCTTTCCCACTTTAGCATTAAAATCTCTCATTATTATGGTAACTTCTTGTGATTTACATTGGGCCTTGGCCATCTCTAATACTTCGAAGTTGTCGATGTCTTCCTGAGCACTTGTGGATGTTGATGCATACACCTGAATGATGTTGATATCAAGTGGTCTGCCTCCCAATTTGACCAACAAGACTCTGCCGGACACAGCCCAGTATCCCTTTAACTGCTTTTGATTTGTCCCTGTCCATTACAATGCCTACTCCTCTTTCATGTGAGTTTGCACCAGAGCATATCACTGTACATGTATACTCTCCGGATGTTATCATGCCTGCCCCCTTCCATCTCACTTCCCCTAGTCCTAAAGTACTAATGTTGAGCCTTTCCATCTCCATTTTGATATTGTCTAATTTGCCTTTTTGGAACAAAGTTCTTATGTTCCATGTTGCTATTTTAGTATTTTTGAGTTTGAGTTTGGTCGCAGTATCTGGCTGACGGTCTGGTGTCACCTGCACCGCATGACGGTCACTACCGGACGAAGGTGCTCCATTGGACAAGAAAAATGGATAAGTAACCATGAAATCAGAACTGGAACAAGACGACCACCACAAACCATAAGGACAAGAAAAATGATTGCAACAACAACATTAACAACAACAACAAGAACAAGAAACCAATGAGACGGAAAACCACAAGAATATCGATGAAAACTAGATCGACCAATAACAGCCATTTCCCCTCCCGAAATAAATGAATATAATAAAATAAAGCAGAAGAACACGAAGACAGATCAGAACATTAACTACAATAGAATTGATAAAGAACTACCACCAGCACACACATGAAGACAGCAAGGACATCGGACAACACAAGGCACATTGTTGTGGTCTCAGGTTTTTTCCCCCGCCCCCGCATCACGTGACGCATATGACAGCAAGAGTGCTCTGACGGGTTTGGTCGGCAGAGAGTGTCAGGTCATCACTCCAGCGTCTGTCCACCAGGTACAGGTCTTTGTCATTTTTGGTCTTCCCCTCCTTCGCTGTACTCTGGGTTCTAGTTCAGGATTTGTTGGCATGTCTGGAATATGGCAGTACAGTAGCGTGGCCCAGCCAGTTCAATTGACGCTTGTAGGGGATCTGTTTATGCGTCTTGACCTTACTTAATCGTTGTCACAGACTTTCCATTTGATGCCCAAGATCTTGCGAGGTACTCGAGGTCAGAGAATTCGCACTTTTTTTTTTTTTATTCTGGCTTGTTTTCAAGTACCACGTTTCACAATTGTGCAGTTGACAGAACGTTGGAGTTGTAGAATGGCAATTTTAGTTTGACATTTTCTTGCTATTCCAGGCATTAGCTTGTTGACATCTGCAGTCGCTTTGCACCTGTGACAGTTCAGTTCTATAAAAACCAGTCTTTTTAAAATTTGTTTTATTCGTATTTATTCATTCTTTGGTATTCTTCGTCGGGCAAAGTGTTTTGTCGTACTAAGAGCAAATGCCAAGAGATTCGGTCTTCGTATGTGCGTCTCTGGAAACCTGGAAGATGCCTGGCATCTTCAGAGTTGTTTCGCCGATGTATCTAGCAGTGAGGCAGCGGAATCAATACTCTTTGGGAAATCCAGTTAATACCATGCTGGTGGTCCTGCTTTGCTTCTGAGTCTGTATCTTATCTTGGGGGTCTTCAACACTTCACTGAGTCTCAGTGTGTGAACACAGTTGTAGTAACCTTTCTGTGTTAATATCAATTGCCTTCAGCTAACGCCGTTTTCCTGTCCAGGTATTGTTTTTGTTGAGATCTTCAGTAACAGAGGTGGGAACTCCAGGTGGGGTGAACAGAGGGAGAAGCTATGGCGGGTGAACAGAGGGAACTGGGGGTGAACAGAGGGAGAGAACTCTGGTGGGTGACAGAGGGAGGAACTCTGGGTGTGACAAGGGGAACTGGGGGTGGACAGAGGGAGGGAACTCCCGGGTGGGGTGGACAGAGGGAGGGAACTCCCGGGTGGGGTGGACAGAGGGAGGGAACTCTGGGTAGGTGGAGGAAAGGAGTAGGGGAACTTCAGGTGGGATGAACAAAGGGAGGGACCTCTGGCTGGGGGAAACGATGGAGGGACTGTGGGGGGGTGTTTGGGGGGGGGGAACAGAGTGAGCGACTCTGAGGGACCAGAGGGAGGGAACTTCGGGTTGGGGGAAGAACAGAGGGAGGGAACTCTGGGTGGGGTGAACAAAGTGAAGGAACTCTGGGTGGGTGGGGGTGAACAGAGGGAGGGACTCTAGGTGTGGGGGGGGGGGGACAGAGAGGGAACTCTGGGTGGGTGGGGGAAGAGGGAGGGAGAACACAGGGAGGGAACTCTGGGTGGGTTTGGGAAGAGGGAGGGAACAGAGGGACGGAACTTCAAGTGGGGGGGGGGGGAACAGGAGGAAACTCTGGGTGGGGGAGAACAGAGGGAGGGAAGTCTGGGTGTAGGGAAAGAGGGAGGAACTCTTGGGTGGGAGAAGAGGGAGTAAACTCTGGGTGGGGGAAGAGGGAGGGAACTCTGTGTGTGAGAATATAGGGAGGGAAGTCTGGGTGGTGGTGGAACAGAGGAGGGAACTCTTGGTGGGTGGGGGGAAGAGTGACGGAAGTCTGGGTGGGGAACAGAGGGAGGGAACTCTGGGTGGGTGGGGGAAGAGGGAGGGAACTCCAGGTGGGGAACAGAGGGAGGGAACTCTGGGTGGGTGGGGGAAGAGGGAGGGGAACTCCAGGTGGGGGAATAGAGGGAGGGAACTCTGGGTGGGGGAGAACAAAGGGGGGAACTCCAAGTTTGGGGGAACAGAGGGAGGGAAGGAACTCTAGGTGGAGGGAACAGATGGAGGGAACTCTGGGTGGATGGGGAAAGAGAGGGAAGTTTGGGTGGGGGGAACAGAGGAAGGGAAACACGTGTGGGGGGGGGGAGAAAAGAGGGAGGGAACTCCTCGCAGGGAGAGAAGAGGGAGGGAACTCCTCGTGGGGGGAAAAGAGGGAGGGAACTCCGTGTGGAGGGGGAGGACAGAGGGATGGAACTCTTGGTGGGGAACAGAGGGAGGGAACTCTGGGTGGGTGAGGGAAGAGAGGGACAGAACTACGGGTTTGGGGTGAGAAAAGAGGGAGGAAACTCCGGGTTGGGGGGAACAGAGGGAGGGAACTCTGGGGGGAGAAAAGAGGGAGGGAACTCCTGGTGGGGGGAGAACAGAGGGGGGAAGTCTGTGGGGGGAAAAGGGAGGGATCTCTGGGTGGGGATAAGAGGGAGGGAACTCTGGGTGGGGGAAAGAGGGAGGGAACTCTTGGTGGGTAGGGGAACAGAGGGAGGGAACTCTGTGTGGGTGGGTGAACAGAGGGAGAGAACTTCGGATGGGGTGAACAGATTGAGGGAACTCTGGGTGGGTGGGGGAACCAGAGGGAGAGAACTCCGCGTGGGTAAATAGAGGAAGGAGGGAGGGAACTCTGGGTGGGGAGAACAGAGGGAGGGAACTCTGGGTGAGGGAGAACAGAGGGAGGGAAGTGTGGGTGGGGTGAACAGAGGGAGGGAAGTGTGGGTGAGGGAGAAAAGAGGGAGGGAACTCCTCGCAGGGAGAGAAGAGGGAGGGAGAACAGAGGGAGGGAAGTGTGGGTGGGGTGAACAGAGGGAGGGAAGTGTGGGTGGGGTGAACAGAGGGAGGGAACTTTGGGTGGGGTGAACAGAGGGAGGGAACTTTGGGGGAAGCTGAGGGAGGGAACTCTGGGTGGGGGCAAGGACAGATCGAGTGAACTCTGGGTGGTGGGAACAGTAGGAGGAACAGAGGGAGGGAACTCCAGTTGGGGAAAAGGGAGGGAACTTAACTTTGGTTGGGCGGGAACAGAGGGAGGGAACTCTGAGGGGGGGGGGGGAACAAGTGGAGGGAACTTTGGGTGGGGGAACAGAGAGAGGGAAGTCTGGGTGGGGGTGAAGAGGGAGGGAATTCTGGGTGAAGGGGGAACAGAGTGAGGGAACTCTGAGGGGGGAACAGGGGGAGGGAACTATGGGTGCGCGGGAACAGAGGGAGGGAACTCTGGGTAGGGTGAACAGAGGGAGGGAACTCTGGGTGGGGTGTGGGTGGGGGGGGGTGAATAGAATGACTTTGCTGTTTGAATCTGTCTGTCGTGTAGGTACACATCAATCTGTATGTCAGTCTTCCCCAGAACTACACTTTGCTGTGTTTGGTTCTGTCCGTTGTTCTCTACATGTCAGCCTATTGCATGAATGGCAGTCACAAGATGTAACTTGTCTGTAGTTTGATGACAACTTCTCTGTGCAGTAACCCTAAATTCTCCATGAACTCCAGTGTTTCCTTAAGTTTTCGTAAGCCCCAAATGAAATTGTAGTCAGATAATTTCGTCCTGTGTCATTTTTCTTGTGGAGACACTGGCACTAACAACAGCTCCTTCTTGCTCTCTGCTCCACTGAAAGTTCCAGGAATCTCTCCTTTCACTTGTCATCTTGAAGTCCTGAAACAGGTGTGGTGATTGAGGGGTGGGGTGACTGATGGATCAAGCTGTAGATTGGATCCATCATGGATCTAACAGTAGACAAGACTCTCATGGATCTTACGGTAGATAGGATCCTTCGTAGATGTAGCAGTAGACAGGATCATTGTTTAGTCTTACAGTAGACATAATCTTTCATTGCTGCAAACAATGGAGAAGAGTGGCAGAATGGTTCAGACGTTCGCCTGCCAATAACTAAACTCGAGGTTCCAGGGTTCGCTCCCCGTAGAGGCCTCGACTTTTCTCCGTAGTTTGACCGGAAAATCGAACTGAATGTCTAGTCCTTCTGAAGTGGACGAAAAACGAGTCGGACCCGTGTGCCTTTTGGCTGCGCACGCTAAAGATCCCGCGAAAGTTGAAAATCGTGAAGAGCTGGGCATTGCCCGGCTGTCTTGATATAAAACATTGGAGAGAGAGGTTGATTTCCCAGGTCCCACCCCTTGAAGACCAATTAGCCTTCTTGCCTTTCTGAAGTCTTGGTTAAAAAAATGTGAATATGAATTTCAAGCGAGGGAGAGGGGATGGACGCAGCCCTCGTGGTGCTGACCTATGGAAAAGTTGAGGTTTCTGCCACCTCACTCCCCTACGACCCCAGGGATATGGAGCTACCTAGGCAGGACCTCAGGGCCTGGCCAGCACATGGGTTTATGTGCAGGCTTAAGGCTTGTGCCATGATCATTCTGGATCTTCTCCGTCACATGTCATCTGTGACGTTAGTGCATAATTATAGAATTCGTTCCAAGCGCGGAGACGTCACCTTAAGAAACTGAAACTTAAACAGAAACTGTACCGAATGAAAGCGACTCAACACCGTTACGAGCTGAAAATTCAAAAACCAGAAAAAAACGCCAAAGAAGAATAAGAACGCATATTTAATAATACAACCAGACAAGACAGGGGCAAATTTTCGGCGAACTGGCCTTTGTCAAGCGTAAGATCACAAACAAACACCAGATACAAAAATTAGGAGAAAAAGACAGAAACTTCCCTGCTGCAGGGTCCTTTTCTCACACTTTTTCTCCAAATTTTTGTATCTGGCATTTGTTTGTTTGTGATCTTACGCTTGACAAAGACCAGCTGGCCGAAAATTTGCGCTTGTCTTGTCTAGTTGTATTAAATACGCGTTCTTATTCTTCTTTCGTGTTTTTTCTGGTTCCTGTTTGCTTGAACGCGGGCAGTCACTTGTTTTGAAAATTCAAGTTCTGTTCATTGAGACTTAAAAAGTCCTACCACACATAGTGTATGCGAGGACTAATATATGAAAAATCTTGATGAAACTTTAAAACAATGTTTTGTTTTGTTTTTGTTTAGTCTTGGTTTTTTGTTGTTGTTGTTGATAAAACAGGTAGCCTAATTACAAATAATTTCATAAAAATACAGATTAAAACCTTTTCATGGCCACAGCTGAAAACGGAAGAGAATAACGGATCTACGAACAAAGTGATACAAAAGACAAAACAACACACACACACACTCACACACAACACACACACACACACATATATTATAATTATATATATATGTGTGTGTGTATATATATATATAATAATATATATATATATATATGTGTGTGTGTGTGTGTGTGTGTGTGTGTGTGTGTGTGTGTGTGTGTGTGTGTGTGTACATGATTTTACACTCGTGCATTAAAATAAGCTTTGATGAAATATGTAGCCTACTAGGTAAGTGCTTGTTGAGAATTGTCCTCAAGATTTGTTGTTTGCACACACACTCACTCACTCATCATACACACCTGCCAATGGACTGGTAGCAAAAGAGGAACACATGTAGAATTCTATCTACATACAGGGAGGTTACACTCTCAAACTGCAAATTTATATGCAGAAGCAATTTTAGGTAATTCAGGCCCATTTTTATATACATTTTAGTGTCCTTAATTATGTTTAAATTTGTACTCGGGTATGTTTTCTAAATCCCCTGTGCGATAAATTGGATGGAATGGTCAACGCCAGTGGCATCTCCTTAGATTATGTGCGCGAATGCATTGATATGTGTACTTAATTTTCTTTTCCTTTTTTCCTGCTGAAGTATTGTGTACGTTTTGAACTGGTTATAGCCCTGATATGGCTCTACGCAGTTGGCTGGGCTTTAATTAATTAAAACCTTTTCCCATTTTATCCCGCCGACCGGAAAACCCCGCTTAGGCCTGGTGGGGAATTACACACACCTCATGAATGAAGTTTCCCGCGAAAATCAGGATTAACCAATGAAAGAATGATACTGAGTTTGGTACCACACATCGCCTCATTTACAAGATATCGGTCTGCGTCTGACCTTTTCATTCACACGCTTTCGGAAATCTCCGAATAGTAGGAAAAGTTTCTGAGCAAAATCTGCAAATGGGAAAGGGTTTTAAACAACAATTCAAACTTACACCTTCACTAATCTGGCCCTGCAGTCAAAAGGGCCAAACAGCTGAACACACATGACAGCAATATGGCCTCTAACAAGTGAAATAACAAGAGACATGGTTGACCACAATTCCTCTGACAACCAAACCCATAAGATAAGATAACAGATACACATGTCATTTACATGTAACCAAGATTATTCCAGTGACAGGCTGATAAAATACCAGTATAACATATAGACTAGGTAAAATATAGTAGGGCCTCAGGACCTGGCCAGCTCATGGGTTTATGTGTAGGCCTAAGGCTTATGCCTGATCACCATACACACGGCACCTGTGACTTTAGTGCATAAAGAATTCGTTCCGAGCACGGAGACGTCATCTTGAGAAACTGAAACTGAAAGTACCAAGCACAATGGCAGCCAGTAGGAACTGGAACAACAACAACAACAACGACAACAACAACAACAATAGCAACAACAATAACAGCAGCAACAACAACAGCAGCAGCAGCAAGCAACAACAACAACAACAACAGCAGCAACAACAAGAGCAGTAGCAACAACAACAGCAGCAGCAGCAGCAACAAGAACAGTAGCAACACCAGCAGCAGCAACAAACAACAACAGCAGCAACAAGAACAGCAGCAAAACAACAACAAACAGCAGCAACAACAACAACAGCAGCAACAAGAACAGCAGCAGCAGCAACAACAGCAGCAACAACAGCAACAACAACAACAGCAGCCCAACAACAACAACAACAGCAGCAGCAACAACAACAACAATAACAACAGCAACAACATCAACAACAGTAGCAGCAACAACAAAACAACAACAGCAACAACGCGAAAACAGCAACAACAACAGCAACAACAACAACAATAACAACAGCAACAACAACAGTAGGAACAGCAACAACAACAGCAGCAACAACAACAACAGCGAAAACAGCAACAACAGCAACAACAACAACAACAGCAGGAACAGCAACAACAACATCAACAGCAGCAACAAAACAACAGCACAACAACAGTAGGAACAGCAACAACAACAACAGCAGCAACAACAACAGCAGCAACAACAGCAACAACAACAGCAGGAACAGCAACAACAACAGCAGCAGCAACAACAACAACAGTAGGAACAGCAACAACACAACAGCAACAACAACAACAGCAGCACACACAACAGCACAGCAACAACAACAGAACAGCAACAACAACAGCAGCAAAACAACAACAGCAACAACAACAACAAAACAGACAACACACAAAACAAAACAACAACAGCAACAACAACAGCAAAAAACAGCAACAACAACACTAACAACATCAGCAACAACAACAACAACAGCAACAGCAGGAACAACAACAATAACAACAGCAGCAACAACAGCAACAACAACAACAGTAGCAACAACACAAAACAACAACAACAGCAGCAGCAACAACAACAACATCAGGAACAACATCAGGAACAACAACAACAACAAAGCAACAACAACAACAAGAGCAACAACAACAAACAACAACGAAACAACAACAACAAAACGGCAACAACAACAGCAGCAACAACAACAGCAAAGCGGCCTCATTCATCACCAGATGTGGCCTGACCATGTCAACTATGAACGAAGTAAGATCTTGATTTTTTGGGTCACAACATTTATAGGCCATTTTATGAAGAAAAGGGAAATTAGAGCACCTGGTCACAACAGGAAAGCTGTGGAAAAGAGCACCAGGCAGACCCAGGGAAAAATATTGGACGGACTTGCAGGATGGCTGAGGACAGAGAGGGTGGAAGATGTGCTTGCAGTGACAAGGGATAGATAGATATGGAGGGCCATGATTGCCAACGCCATGCGGCAGGGCACCTATGATGATGATGATGATGAGATGATGGGTCACAACCGCTGACAAGCCTGTCACCTCAGTGCACGCGCCTATTCTCTCTTTTTCCTCCTTTTCCTACCTGTGCCTGCCTTTATCTACCCATGAAAAGTGGACCCTTCTACAGAATTCATGCTGAGAGTTTTCTTGTTTCAGCCATATAGGCGTTACTCAAGGAGTAGTCCTTGGCGTTACTTAATTTTATGACCATTGTTTTGTGAAATTATAATAGGCACAATCTTATTTATAAGTTGGCCTTTATAATCACAAACAATGTGAATTATAATAGCACAATTATTATATTATAATAAGATTTGCCTATATAATTTCACAAACAATGTCTAAGAATTGCAGGATAACTTTTATTTGTTGCTGAGGTTTGTATGCGCAACCGACTGCATGCTGCGCATGGGACAGCATTCACCATCTGATTGTTTTATTTTAGGATCATTGCACTCAGGCAGATTATCTTTGTGCTCACTTTTAAATTTTTTTTCTTTTCTTTGTTTTTCTTTCTTTCTTTCTTTGTGCCCATTTTCTACGCCACCTTAATGGCCAGGACATCCGGAACAGTTTTCACAATAAGATGGGATGATGTTGATGAGAATGATATTCATGATGTTATGGAGTTCCATCTAGGATTATGTTTCGATTGTATTGAAGGAGTGTTTGCGCGGCCTTTGTCTCGATATCACTGTGCATCCCCTTTTCAAAGTGTGTCTTGCCTTGTTTTGTGTGAAGGGAGTTCAATTCGTTTTTATTCGGAGGATTTGAACGCAAGTAAGTACTGCCCTTGTTTCCTTCGATGATTTGTCTGTAAGGAATTGGACTGCTCACGCAGTTACGCCAGCGGTACCGCCAAACTGGAAATGCTTTGAATCGCCGAACGAAGTGGTGACCTAGAATTGGGTTGGAGTTAATTTTGGCTTGTTCCAGAAGATAGAATTAGCCAATCGAAGACTGGTGTGTTGGGTGGCCGTGTAACTGTTCACGCAGCTTTATATACCTTTCTCAGTTTCTGTGTCAATGTCAGTGTCAAGGCCGAGCACGAGAGAAGAAACCGAGTTTCCGGTTCCTGGTTTATTTTGAACAAACATGAAATTCGCGCATCCAGACTTTGTTGGTATTGGGAAGTGGAAAGTTTGATACATATGATTTATGTGTAGGCCTAATGTGAGTGTATATGTACATGTTTGTGTGTGTGTGTGTGTGTGTGTGTGTGTGTGTGTGTGTGTGTGTGTGTGTGTGTGCGCGCGCCTAATGATTAGGCTAATCATGTGTTCGTTATTTCTTTAACAATTAACGTCTATAGTATTCACTTACGTGCTTTTATACGTGTGTGTGTGTGTGTGTGTGACATTGATTATATGGTTATGAATTGAATGCATTCAGTTCCTCTCATGTTGGGATTTGCATGAGGTTATGAGGAATATTATTGTGATTTATGTAACTTAGTGTAATCACAATGTGTGTGTGTGTGTGACAGAGACTAGAGAGAGAGAGAGTGGAACATGTGGTTTCTATGACTGTAATGTGTGTGTGTGTGTATGTGTGTGTGTGTGTGTGTGTGTGTGAGTGTGTGTGTGTGAGATTTTGTGGTAATGAATCCAGTAAGTATGTGTCATGTCAGATTTTATATGAAGGGTGAGCATTATAATCTGATGCCATGATGGAGAAGAGGGAGAAATGAAGTGAAAGTGATGGTATGCAAAGCAGGTAAAATGTGCAAGATTTTAAGATAAACTTGAGTTGTGTCAATCATTTTGTCTACAGTATGTCTTCACTGATGCCCTGTTTCATTCGCCATCCAAGCGGACAACTGGTGATGCGGACGTCAGTTCGAGATCCTCAGGTTCTCTCGCACAATACCAAGTCAGTATTTTCAGTGATACACAAGTAATATCATATAATTTGCTGTTGATTATAACAAATCCAAAACAAGTGTGACTGCCTGCGTTCAACTTCAAGCAAACAGGAACCAGAAAAAACATGAAAAAAGAATAAGAACACGTATTTAATACAACCGGACAAGACAGGTGCAAATTTTCCACCAACTGGTCTATGTGTGTGGGTTTTTTTTCATGTTTGTTCTGGTTCTTGTTGATTATAACAGTTTAAAGATGAGCATCATTATTCATTCCAGAACCTTCCTCCCCCTCTCCCAAAAGAAAATGCTTAATCGAACAGATATTATATATATACACACAGAAGTAATTCATTATCTGAATGAATGTGCTTCTGAAAGTATTAAACATTCATAGCAATTAAACTACTAGCAGACATCAACAAGAGAAGACTAAAATACATTGGCCATGTGTCACGCAACAAGAACACAGACATCATGATAACCATTTTTCACGGAAAAACATTGGCAAAAAGGAAGAAAGGCAATCTCATACATCGAGAAAATAACAAACATCAGTGGTCTAAACATTCAACAAATTGGCCACGAAAATCAAGACAGAGGGAGATGGTGGCATTCAGATGTGCAGCGGCCAACACTGAACTCTGTGACAATGACAGGTGAGGCGAGACTGGTGAGAGCAATTGAAAACGCCGAGTTTTTAACTGATCAGAAGTTGGTTGAAGAATTTACTGCTTGAGTCTATGCAGACACATAGCTCCACAGCCTTTCTAATGGCAAAATATAAGAATACTTCACTCTCAAAAGTAATAGCCAGAACAAATTAAAGAAAACACTTGAGAAAAAATTTGGATTTTATTTCTATTTGTTTTCAAGGCAATGATGATTTTTTGTGGATGAAATTAACCATCACTGCCACCAAAACTTCAACAGCAGACACTCACTAATAAACTTAAAAACTACTTCTACAGTTAAAACTGTTGAGAACTGAGTGTGATAAGTTGTGGGACTAGAAGTAGAACACGGCTTTTGTTTCAAAAATTAGTAACACTGATTAATCATCACCTCAGGAGCTAAATCTGAAGACAAAAATTGAGACAGTTTTAAAAGAAGCGGAGAGATTTTCAGAAGATAGACCAGAAATTGAAAATTTCTTTGTCTGTGGATATGGGAAGATGCATGTTACTGCGAAATAACTGATGAAAATAACTTACTGATAAACGTTAGGAATGAGTATAGAAATGGCTGTAACAGTGTAAGTCATATACTGCATTGCCAGGTATGTATCTTCTGCTGTTACACATTTTAGTTTCATTATGTTATTGAGAAGGATGTCTTTCTCTGCTGGTATGATACATCATACAAAGTCAACTGTGGATCACATTGTTTCAGTACATGCATAAAAAATCTTAAAGATCTCGTATATTGACAACATTTGCCTGTAAAGAGTGAAGCTGTAGCTTTTATTTGATTCACATGCAAAATTTCAGGAGATTCCATCAAGACATAATCATGATAATGTGAGAACTTTATGTCTGTTTTAAGTTGGCCCGACACATGGGCCCTCACATTATTTGGGTGCAAATGCATACAAAATATCTTATATCTTGAATATAACTAAGCTTGAAAATAATTTACTGGTAGCTTTCTATTTGATTCACATGCAAAATTTCAAGGAAATCCATCAAAAAATAAGCGAAATATGTGCGCTTTAAGTTGGTCTTGTACGTGAACCGTGCTTTTTCCATCGTTCAAATGAGATATTTTGCCATTTTTGGAGCCATATAACTCATGACTTTGTCACTTTGCATTGCCCTCCAAAATTTAAGTTTCATACAATAACATTGTTTCTGAGTAAAAATGAACTCTAGCCAATTCTGTCTTCTTATTTTTGTGTAATGGGGGTGCAAAAATGGCTTGTCATGCAATTTTGAACATGACAAAATGGTATATATATATAATAATAATAATAATAATAATAATAATAATATATTTTATTTATATAGCGCAAAATCTTGACAAAATCAAATCTAAGCGCTGAGCGCACACATGCATACACACCCACATACACACGAGCGTACACATGCATACACACATGCCTACATACTTACATACATAAATCTAAGCTGAGCGTATACATGCATACATACATACATACATAAATCTAAGCGTATACATACATACATACATACGTACGCACATATATATGAAGTTTGCAGCACTGCTGTGTAAATGTATGAACATATCTGCTTGTATGCTTGCTTTTTTTAATGTAGTTTATGTTGTTAAGAATTAAAATCAGGAATGACATTCTCTGTCTGAGGACTTTTGGAAAATTTAGGTTCCTGCAAACTTGCTACATTTCACAATTGGCGAAAATGTACATAAACTGCCGTTTTCAAAGTGGTTTTTTTATCTCTGGACCTAATACAGCTAGAGACTTACTTTTTTTTGCATTGTGCCTATTTTTTCTTGTACTTTTCAGAAATATAAAAGTTAATAACCTTTTCAGAAGTTTAATTTTTGGCTGCCGGTACCTATTACATTGTATAAGTATTAAGCTGACACGAAGAGATATTAGAGCATGAACTGGCCAGCTTTTGTTCGGGGGGCTGGGACTGAACTCCAGGTAATGGATCTGGAAGATACTACTAGTACTAATAGTAATACAGGTACAAATGTATTACTACTATTACTTATACAGGTACAAATGTATTACTAGTACTAATACAGGTACAAATGTATTACTACTACTAGTACTTATACAGGTACAAAGTATTACTACTACTAGTACTAATACAGGTACAAATGTATTACTGCTACTAGTACTTATACAGGTACAAAGTATTACTACTACTAGTACTTATACAGGTACAAATGTAATACTGCTACTAGTACTAATACAGGTACAAATGTATTACTACTACTAGTACTAATACTCTGTACAAATGTATTACTACTACTATTACTAATACAGGTACAAATATATTACAACTAGTACTAATACAGGTACAAATATATTACTACTACTAGTATTTATACAGGTACAAATGTATTACTACTACTAGTACTTATACAGACCTGTACAGATGTATTACTACTACTAGAACTTAATCAGGTACAAATGTATTACTACTACTAGTACTTATACAGGTACAAATGTATTACTACTACTAGTACTAATACAGGTACAAATGTATTATTTACAGATCTATAATTGTGAGCCTTGTTTAACCCTTTGACTCCCGCACCTTATCTACCAGCTGAAAAAAATTAACCCTTTGATTCCCTCACCCTATCCACCAGCTTCCTGCAGGAGGCTAGTGGGTAGGGTGAGGGAGTCAAAGGGTTAAGCTTTTGCTTTGCTATCACTGATGACGATTCAGGATGCTGGTAAGCGGGGTGAGGGAGTCAAAGGCTGAAGAAAAGCAGTTACCTTATCAGTCAGACCCACATTACCTTATCAGTCAGACCCACGTTACCTTATCAGTCAGACCCACGTTACCTTATCAGTTGTCAGTCAGACCCACATTACCTTATCAGTTGTCAGTCAGACCCACGTTACCTTATCAGTCAGACCCATGTTACCTTATCAGTCAGACTCACGTTACCTTATCAGTGAGACCCACGTTACCTTATCAGTTGTCAGTCAGGCCCACGTTACCTTATCAGTCAGACCCACGTTACCTTATCAGTTGTCAGTCAGACCCATGTTACCTTATCAGTTGTCAGTCAGACCCACATTACCTTATCAGTTGTCAGTCAGACCCACGTTACCTTATCAGTCATCAGTCAGACCCACGTTACCTTATCAGTTGTCAGTCAGACCCACGTTACCTTATCAGTCGTCAGTCAGACCCACGTTACCTTATGAGTCATCAGTCAGACCCACGTTACCTTATCAGTCGTCAGTCAGACCCACGTTACCTTATCAGTCGTCAGTCAGACCCACGTTACCTTATCAGTCATCAGTCAGACCCATGTTACCTTATCAGTCAGATCCACGTTACCTTATCAGTCGTCAGTCAGACCCACGTTACCTTATCAGTCAGACCCATGTTACCTTATCAGTTGTCAGTCAGACCCACGTTACCTTATCAGTTGTCAGTCAGACCCACGTTACCTTATCAGTTGTCAGTCAGACCCACGTTACCTTATCAGTCGTCAGTCAGACCCACGTTACCTTATCAGTCAGACCCACGTTACCTTATCAGTTGTCAGTCAGACCCACGTTACCTTATCAGTCAGACCCACGTTACCTTATCAGTCAGACCCACATTACCTTATCAGTCGTCAGTCAGACCCACGTTACCTTATCAGTCAGACCCACGTTACCTTATCAGTCAGACCCACGTTACCTTATCAGTCAGACCCACGTTACCTTATCAGTCAGACACCTTATCAGTCAGACCCATGTTACCTTATCAGTCAGACCCATGTTACCTTATCAGTCTGACCCACGTTACCTTATCAGTCAGACCCACGTTACCTTATCAGTTGTCAGTCAGACCCACGTTACCTTATCAGTGTCAGTCAGACCCACGTTACCTTATCAGTTCAGACCCACGTTACCTTATCAGTTGTCAGTCAGACCCACGTTACCTTATCAGTTGTCAGTCAGACCCACGTTACCTTATCAGTTGTCAGTCAGATCCACGTTACCTTATCAGTCAGACCCACGTTACCTTATGAGTCGTCAGTCAGACCCACGTTACCTTATCAGTCAGACCCACGTTACCTTATCAGTTGCCAGTCAGACCCACGTTAACTTATCAGTCAGACCCACGTTACCTTATCAGTCAGACCCACGTTACCTTATCAGTCAGACCCACGATACCTTATCAGTCGTCAGTCAGACCCACGTTACCTTATCAGTCGTCAGTCAGACCCACGTTACCTTATCAGTCAGACCCACGATACCTTATCAGTCGTCAGTCAGACCCACGTTACCTTATCAATCAGACCCACGATACCTTGTCAGTCAGACCCACGTTACCTTATCAGTTGTCAGTCAGATCCACGTTACCTTATCAGTCAGACCCACGCTACCTTATCAGTCAGACCCACGTTACCTTATCAATTGTCAGTCAGACCCACGTTACCTTATCAGTTATCAGTCAGACCCACGTTACCTTATCAATCGTCAGTCAGACCCACGTTACCTTATCAGTCAGACCCATGTTACCTTATCAGTCAGACCCATGTTACCTTATCAGTCAGACCCATGTTACCTTATCAGTCAGACCCATGTTACCTTATCAGACTCACGTTACCTTATCAGTCAGACCCACGTTCCCTTATCAGTTAGACCCACGTTACCTTATCAGTTGCCAGTCAGACCACGTTACCTTATCAGTCAGACCCACGTTACCTTATCAGTCAGACCCACGTTACCTTATCAGTCAGACCCACGTTACCTTATCAGTCAGACCCACGTTACCTTATCAGTCAGACCCACGTTACCTTATCAGTCAGACCCACGTTACCTTATCAGTCAGACCATGTTACCTTATCAGTCAGACCCATGTTACCTTATCAGACTCATGTTACCTTATCAGTCAGACCCACGTTACCTTATCAGTGAGACCCACATTACCTTATCAGTCAGACCCACGTTACCTTATCAGTCAGACCCACGTTACCTTATCAGTGAGACCCACGTTATCTTATCAGTCAGACCCACGTTACCTTATCAGTCAGACCCACGTTACCTTATCAGTCAGACCCACATTACCTTATCAGTCAGACCCATGTTACCTTATCAGTCAGAGCCACGTTACCTTATCAGTCAGACCCATGTTACCTTATCAGTGAGACCCACGTTACCTTATCAGTCGGAGCCACGTTACCTTATCAGTCAGACCCATGTTACCTTATCAGTCAGACCCATGTTACCTTATCAGTCAGAGCCACGTTACCTTATCAGTCAGACCCACGTTACCTTATCAGTCAGACCCATGTTACCTTATCAGTGAGACCCACGTTACCTTATCAGTCAGACCCACGTTACCTTATCAGTCAGACCCATGTTACCTTATCAGTCAGACCCACGTTACCTTATCAGTCAGACCCATGTTACCTTATCAGTCAGACCCACGTTACCTTATCAGTCAGACCCACGTTACCTTATCAGTGAGACCCACATTACCTTATCAGTCAGACCCACGTTACCTTATGAGTCAGACCCACATTACCTTATCAGTGAGACCCACGTGTGTATGTATTGGAAGACCACTGTAACCTTGAGTTAAAACTGTTACTTGGTACGTTGCAGGTGTCCACCACATGGGAAGTTGTTGAAGATGGCCAAGGCTGCAGCAGTGAGTGCATGTGAAGACCGGAAGGCCAGTCATCTAGAGGTGCTAGGGCAGGTTCGGTGTCAGTTTGGCAAGTACCGATGGGCCACGTTTCTCTGGATGGTGCAGAACCGCCTTGGTCATACGGCCAGGCTGGTCAATAGATTGGAAAAAGAGGCGCCATCAGCTTCTTCCCTCAGCATCCACAAACATCAGCTGAAGATGTATCTGCTGTCTTTTCCAGAAGGAATAGAAGCTGTCGAGATGATGAAACAGAAGCTCCGAGCAAAGGTGCGTATTACTATTAGTATTACCTTTGTGTGTGTGGGCATGTTATTATTGATCGTATTGTCCTTAGATAATGTGCGCGAATGCATCGATATGTGTACTTAATTTTCTTTCCTTTTTTTTTTCCAGTTGAAATTTTGTATATTTGAAATGGTTATAGCCCTGATATGGCTCTATGCAGTCGGCTGGGCTTTAACTCACTGGGGACGGAGAGTTTTCCCCCTTGCTTTCCCCCACAGACGGCCCATTTTGAAGGGTTAGGAAAAAAATCACAAAAAATACAAAACATAAAGGAACAAAATGAAACTTTCAGATCTGAATATTTACATGCTGGGTTAGTTCATGCCAAAATATTGAAATTCTTCCTTGAATATTTCTTCTTCATGTGCCATGTTGAAAATACCCCAAATTTTGTGGTCAGGATCACCGTACAGTCACACACTTTGATCAGCTTCATGAACACACAGTCAAAGGTGAGAAGGTCTTTGTATACACAAAACAACATGAATAAAGTAGACTTTGCTCAGGGTTAAAAAAAAGATTATTAGTGATATTATCTGAATAAATGTTACAAATTATTACACAGGGGAATTATAGGAGCGTGGCATTCAAATGAGACATGCAGGCCACAAGAGCCAGAGAACGGAGGCAAAGTGGGAGAAAAACTAACATCTTCGTGCCAGTCATGCATAGGAAAGTGAGTGAAACATCCATCAGACATGCGACTCACTGTGCTTGGCCCGCTGACTACTCGCCTCTCGTGATGTGTACGCCCACCTCCCTCTTCCACTTCACTGTCGTCTGAAACTGGGTCACTGTCAGTACCTTGTTGCTGGCAGCTTCCATCACTTGATACACTTTCACCATTATCTTAATCATACTCCTCGATGTCCAATCCTTCAGTCTGAAGCACTTCAATCACTTCAGCGCAGTAAAATGCCGCCGTCGCGATCTACTTTGTTCGAAAACTCATACTCGCCTGCGACGCCATTTTCGACACGAATGCAGATTACCAGTCCCTTGGGGTGCCGAAGTCAATCGTTTCCCGACGAGTGTATGGCTACAGAATCTCACGAAGTAACTTTCCCTTGACCCTTTACACGTTTGCAGTGACCAGTGTGGCTATGGTAGGCGTGCAAGGTCTAAAGTGGAGTGTCGAAACATTTTTAATTATCGAAACCGCTATCGCGTTCCGTCGTACGGAACTGCTTTCAGGGGCAGGCTACCACCAATTCGGTAGTGGGGCGACCATCCCCAACCCAGCGGGTCCACAGGTGGCGGATAGTGGGACGGCCTCCAGATATGGAGGTTAGCTGCGAAAGCAGCCCCGGACCAACTAGCGGTGTTCCTACCAGGGCGGGGTGGGTCAACAGGCGGCACTGTTGTCCTTATAAAATGCCTCATGTGCCCAAGGACGGGAACATCATGCGAGTAAGGGGCGCATCATAACCCCTAGCCCGGGGTGGGATCCCCGTCATCAAACCCCCCTGTGCTCCCAGGGCAGGGCGTACGGACCAGGAGCTAAGGGCGGGGTAACCCCGACGAAAAACCTCAAGTGCTGAAGACGGAGATGCCAGGCCAGACGGCGCACTTCAACGGACCATGACATCACGCCACACAGCCATATGAGACGTGGAGATAGATATCAACGAAATGGTGCTCGCCCTGTGAGGTCCCGCCAGGCAGGAGCAGCACCGGACTTCGAGCCTCAACGGAGTCCACCCCCAGCGACTGGCGGTCCTCCCAGTCCGTCCTGTGGAGCCAGGGGACGGCGGAGAAATGCGACTGGCCACCACAACACCAGAACAAGACGAAAAGAAGAGACCAGTCTTAACATCATGCACTGGAATGCAGAAGGCATTAACACTAAGAAGACCGAGCTTGAACACTTCCTGCATGAAAACAACATCCACATCTGTTGCTTACAGGAGACCCATCTGCAGGAAAGGGAAGAGAACGACAGAACAAAAACAAGAGAGTTCAAGGTCAGGGGCTACCAAATCCTCCAAAGTGGCCGCAGTGGCAAGACGAAAGGAGGAGTCATGACACTAGTGCGAAACAACCTCACCGCTAGTGAAACCAAGAGGTACATGGATGAAGCTGAATACATCCAGGTGAAGATCACCCTGAAAGACACCACACTAGAGGTGGTCAACTATTACTGCCCGAACAACAAGGCACTTTCCTTGGACACCATCGCAGTACCTGGCAGCGGCTTCCTCATCACTGGAGATTTTAACAGCCAGTCCCAGAGTTGGGGTTATAACACCATAGACAAGAGGGGAGAGGAAATAGAGGCATGGCAGGATGAAAACCACCTCATCCTTGTAAACGACCCAAACGACCATTATACAGGTACAAATGTATTACTACTACTAGTACTTATACAGACCTGTACAGATGTATTACTACTACTAGAACTTATACAGGTACAAATGTATTACTACTACTAGTACTTATACAGGTACAAATGTATTACTACTACTAGTACTAATACAGGTACAAATGTATTATTTACAGATCTATAATTGTGAGCCTTGTTTAACCCTTTGACTCCCGCACCTTATCTACCAGCTGCAAAAAAATTAACCCTTTGATTCCTCACCCTATCCACCAGCTTCCTGCAGGAGGCTAGTGGGTAGGGTGAGGGAGTCAAAGGGTTAAGCTTTTGCTTTGCTATCACTGATGACGATTCAGGATGCTGGTAAGCGGGGTGAGGGAGTCAAAGGCTGAAGAAAAGCAGTTACCTTATCAGTCAGACCCACATTACCTTATCAGTCAGACCCACGTTACCTTATCAGTCAGACCCACGTTACCTTATCAGTTGTCAGTCAGACCCACATTACCTTATCAGTTGTCAGTCAGACCCACGTTACCTTATCAGTCAGACCCATGTTACCTTATCAGTCAGACTCACGTTACCTTATCAGTGAGACCCACGTTACCTTATCAGTTGTCAGTCAGACCCACGTTACCTTATCAGTCAGACCCACGTTACCTTATCAGTTGTCAGTCAGACCCATGTTACCTTATCAGTTGTCAGTCAGACCCACGTTACCTTATCAGTTGTCAGTCAGACCCACGTTACCTTATCAGTCGTCAGTCAGACCCACGTTACCTTATCAGTTGTCAGTCAGACCCACGTTACCTTATCAGTCGTCAGTCAGACCCACGTTACCTTATGAGTCGTCAGTCAGACCCACGTTACCTTATCAGTCGTCAGTCAGACCCACGTTACCTTATCAGTCGTCAGTCAGACCCACGTTACCTTATCAGTCATCAGTCAGACCCATGTTACCTTATCAGTCAGATCCACGTTACCTTATCAGTCGTCAGTCAGACCCACGTTACCTTATCAGTCAGACCCATGTTACCTTATCAGTTGTCAGTCAGACCCACGTTACCTTATCAGTTGTCAGTCAGACCCACGTTACCTTATCAGTCGTCAGTCAGACCCACGTTACCTTATCAGTCGTCAGTCAGACCCACGTTACCTTATCAGTCAGACCCACGTTACCTTATCAGTTGTCAGTCAGACCCACGTTACCTTATCAGTGAGACCCACGTTACCTTATCAGTCAGACCCACGTTACCTTATCAGTCGTCAGTCAGACCCACGTTACCTTATCAGTCAGACCCACGTTACCTTATCAGTCAGACCCACGTTACCTTATCAGTCAGACCCACGTTACCTTATCAGTCAGACACCTTATCAGTCAGACCCACGTTACCTTATCAGTCAGACCCATGTTACCTTATCAGTCTGACCCACGTTACCTTATCAGTCAGACCCACGTTACCTTATCAGTTGTCAGTCAGACCCACGTTACCTTATCAGTCAGACCCACGTTACCTTATCAGTTGTCAGTCAGACCCACGTTACCTTATCAGTTGTCAGTCAGACCCACGTTACCTTATCAGTTGTCAGTCAGACCCACGTTACCTTATCAGTTGTCAGTCAGATCCACGTTACCTTATCAGTCAGACCCACGTTACCTTATGAGTCGTCAGTCAGAGACCCACGTTACCTTATCAGTCAGACCCACGTTACCTTATCAGTTGCCAGTCAGACCCACGTTAACTTATCAGTCAGACCCACGTTACCTTATCAGTCAGACCCACGTTACCTTATCAGTCAGACCCACGATACCTTATCAGTCGTCAGTCAGACCCACGTTACCTTATCAGTCGTCAGTCAGACCCACGTTACCTTATCAGTCAGACCCACGATACCTTATCAGTCGTCAGTCAGACCCACGTTACCTTATCAATCAGACCCACGATACCTTGTCAGTCAGACCCACGTTACCTTATCAGTTGTCAGTCAGATCCACGTTACCTTATCAGTCAGACCCACGCTACCTTATCAGTCAGACCCACGTTACCTTATCAATTGTCAGTCAGACCCACGTTACCTTATCAGTTATCAGTCAGACCCACGTTACCTTATCAATCGTCAGTCAGACCCACGTTACCTTATCAGTCAGACCCATGTTACCTTATCAGTCAGACCCATGTTACCTTATCAGTCAGACCCATGTTACCTTATCAGTCAGACCCATGTTACCTTATCAGTTGCCAGTCAGACCCACGTTACCTTATCAGTCAGACCCACGTTACCTTATCAGTCAGACCCACGTTACCTTATCAGTCAGACCCACGTTACCTTATCAGTCAGACCCACGTTACCTTATCAGTCAGACCCACGTTACCTTATCAGTCAGACCCACGTTACCTTATCAGTCAGACCCATGTTACCTTATCAGTCAGACCCATGTTACCTTATCAGACTCATGTTACCTTATCAGTCAGACCCACGTTACCTTATCAGTGAGACCCACATTACCTTATCAGTCAGACCCACGTTACCTTATCAGTCAGACCCACGTTACCTTATCAGTGAGACCCACGTTATCTTATCAGTCAGACCCACGTTACCTTATCAGTCAGACCCACGTTACCTTATCAGTCAGACCCACATTACCTTATCAGTCAGACCCATGTTACCTTATCAGTCAGAGCCACGTTACCTTATCAGTCAGACCCATGTTACCTTATCAGTGAGACCCACGTTACCTTATCAGTCAGAGCCACGTTACCTTATCAGTCAGACCCATGTTACCTTATCAGTCAGACCCATGTTACCTTATCAGTCAGAGCCACGTTACCTTATCAGTCAGACCCACGTTACCTTATCAGTCAGACCCATGTTACCTTATCAGTCAGACCCACGTTACCTTATCAGTCAGACCCACGTTACCTTATCAGTCAGACCCATGTTACCTTATCAGTCAGACCCACGTTACCTTATCAGTCAGACCCATGTTACCTTATCAGTCAGACCCACGTTACCTTATCAGTCAGACCCACGTTACCTTATCAGTGAGACCCACATTACCTTATCAGTCAGACCCACGTTACCTTATGAGTCAGACCCACATTACCTTATCAGTGAGACCCACGTGTGTATGTATTGGAAGACCACTGTAACCTTGAGTTAAAACTGTTACTTGGTACGTTGCAGGTGTCCACCACATGGGAAGTTGTTGAAGATGGCCAAGGCTGCAGCAGTGAGTGCATGTGAAGACCGGAAGGCCAGTCATCTAGAGGTGCTAGGGCAGGTTCGGTGTCAGTTTGGCAAGTACCGATGGGCCACGTTTCTCTGGATGGTGCAGAACCGCCTTGGTCATACGGCCAGGCTGGTCAATAGATTGGAAAAAGAGGCGCCATCAGCTTCTTCCCTCAGCATCCACAAACATCAGCTGAAGATGTATCTGCTGTCTTTTCCAGAAGGAATAGAAGCTGTCGAGATGATGAAACAGAAGCTCCGAGCAAAGGTGCGTATTACTATTAGTATTACCTTTGTGTGTGTGGGCATGTTATTATTGATCGTATTGTCCTTAGATAATGTGCGCGAATGCATCGATATGTGTACTTAATTTTCTTTCCTTTTTTTTTTCCAGTTGAAATTTTGTATATTTTGAAATGGTTATAGCCCTGATATGGCTCTATGCAGTCGGCTGGGCTTTAACTCACTGGGGACGGAGAGTTTTCCCCCTTGCTTTCCCCCACAGACGGCCCATTTTGAAGGGTTAGGAAAAAAATCACAAAAAATACAAAACATAAAGGAACAAAATGAAACTTTCAGATCTGAATATTTACATGCTGGGTTAGTTCATGCCAAAATATTGAAATTCTTCCTTGAATATTTCTTCTTCATGTGCCATGTTGAAAATACCCCAAATTTTGTGGTCAGGATCACCGTACAGTCACACACTTTGATCAGCTCCATGAACACACAGTCAAAGGTGAGGTCTTTGTATACACAAAACAACATGAATAAAGTAGACTTTGCTCAGGGTTAAAAAAAGATTATTAGTGATATTATCTGAATAAATGTTACAAATTATTACACAGGGGAATTATAGGAGCATGGCATTCAAATGAGACATGCAGGCCACAAGAGCCAGAGAACGGAGGCAAAGTGGGAGAAAAACTAACATCTTCGTGCCAGTCATGCATAGGAAAGTGAGTGAAACATCCATCAGACATGCGACTCACTGTGCTTGGCCCGCTGACTACTCGCCTCTCGTGATGTGTACGCCCACCTCCCTCTTCCACTTCACTGTCGTCTGAAACTGGGTCACTGTCAGTACCTTGTTGCTGGCAGCTTCCATCACTTGATACACTTTCACCATTATCTTAATCATACTCCTCGATGTCCAATCCTTCAGTCTGAAGCACTTCAATCACTTCAGCGCAGTAAAATGCCGCCGTCGCGATCTACTTTGTTCGAAAACTCATACTCGCCTGCGACGCCATTTTCGACACGAATGCAGATTACCAGTCCCGTGGGGTGCCGAAGTCAATCGTTTCCCGACGAGTGTATGGCTACAGAATCTCACGAAGTAACTTTCCCCTTGACCCTTTACACGTTTGCAGTGACCAGTGTGGCTATGGTAGGCGTGCAAGGTCTAAAGTGGAGTGTCGAAACATTTTTAATTATCGAAACCGCTATCGCGTTCCGTCGTACGGAACTGCTTTCATCACGAGCGCTATAGCGTTCCGTCGTACCGAGTGAGTTAAACAACAATAACAATAAAACAACAATATTGTTATAGATGTGTACTAATTCGCTGTGATTGAGGTATGGTTTGATATGTAATATAGTGATGACTAGTACTAGCACTGTTACTGTCAGTAGCACATTGAAGTAACAGTATCATGCTGTGCTTGACAGATTTTAATTTTTGTTGATGTCAATGTGTTTTCTTTATATCTGTGCTTAGTATGCAGTGAAAGTACCACCAAAGGCTGTGTCAGGTCCCAGTTCTCCTCGAAAGTCGATGACTGTAGACCCCAGTGACAGTTCTTCCAGCACTTGTACTGTGATGTCGTCCCAAATCCTGGCTGAGTCAGATCCCAGCTGTGATCCAGTGTCGGCTACCATGGATCCCAGCATTGTGTCCGTCATGGCAACGCCCCAGTTCGTGGTTTATGATGTACAGCTGAGCAGCCAGACAGAAGAGGAGGAGGAGGAGCTGGCCCACGGTGCTGACGCTATGGCATTTGGAAATGAAAACGGTAGGAATAAAATGAATGAAACATGTGTCATCTCTTTTCAGGATGCGTTATGCAAGGGTATCATTAATAGTTTTCATTTAGATTTTCTAAGGATTGAGTATCCTTTTCTCTGGCTTGCATATTATATGTATACGTATATGTATGTATGTATATATGTATTATGTATATATATACATATATCTGTCTAATACTTCCTATTCTCGTTTGATTAGAATTGCTTTGATGGCTGTTTTCTTCATACGCCTGTTAATTCCTGGTCTGCCTATATTAGACTGATGTTAGTCATTAACCCTTTGACTCCCGCACCCTGTCCACCAGCATCATGTGTAGTTAACCCAGCTAACGAAACAAAAACTGCAGGAAGCTGGTGGAAAGGGTGAGGCAGCCAAAGAGTTAAGTTTTTGCAGTTGGTGGATAGGGTGTGGGAGTCAAAGGGTTAATTACATTTTACTGGTACATAACACAACCATATGTTACAAGTGCATAAGCTCAGCTAATGCAAGAGATCACAATGACTGCAAAATGTCCACTTTGTGTGTCTGGATGAACAGTTGAAGGCCGATGACCAGATCAAGATTAGACTTTTCAAGGCGGCAGTAGAGAGCATTGTATGCTACGGTCTCAAGTCCATACCTCTGACTGAAACTCTCTTGAAATTGATCGACTCTTTCTCATCGGCGTATGATCTGCTTGGCACTCGGCATCTACTGGCCAGAGAAAATCTCCACCAAGGCGCTCTACTCTTGGACTAAGCTCTCACCCTTGAGCAAGACGCTTCGAAAACGCCGACTGAGACTGATCGGGCACAGCCTTCGAATGCAGACAAGGCGTCTCACTCCCCTGGGTGACATATTGTCTGCCAACCTTAGTGACCGTGTCAACCTTGGATGTGGACAAGGCAGAACCCTGACTCTAAAAGCTGATGTTACGAATGATCTTGACCATCTCAGCGTTTCCCCAGTAATTGTCATGAACATGAACTGCATCCAATTTTCACAGTTGATTGTTTTGTTCTAATTTGCTGAACGTTAAATATATATATATATATGAACAGTTGTGTCAAGGTTGTCTTAGCAAGTTTCAGAAACGGTTAACTTAATAGTGTCATTTTCCATACCTATCATCAAAACCTTTCCGACATGTTGGACTTAATTGCAAGTTTTTGGCTTATGCCTTGTTAATTTTGGATTTTCACATGGCATCAGTGGTGTCTGTTTATGTTTACAGGGTTGCCTACCGTCCCGGTGTGTCCGTATTTGTCCCTGAAAATCGAGAAAATGGTCTAGGTGTCCTGGAAATCCGGTTTTTGGTTGCGTGTCCTGGAAAATTAAACACTGCCGAGACAGTTTTTCCACAAGCAACTTTTCGTTACAAAAGTGCGAGGGTACTGATGTGCAAGAGTACCGACACGCGGCTGGATGATCACTTAGTTTTCAGGCACTATACCGCGATACCGCAGCGCGAGAGGCGTGTTTTCCTTCCCTGCCGCTGTACTACACGGCCCGTCATGGGTTTTGACCTGTGAGTCATCGGCAGGCAAGCGGGACTGTCTGACTGCCTGTATGTGCAATGATTACTACTGTTTCTACATTTCCCACGATACTGTATCACTCGTTAAGCCAAAATTCTAACTATTAGTCTTACCGAAAAGTAGACTCTCCCCCACATGTAGATATCAAACACGAATAGGTGTGTTGCCATACATGCACAACAGAATTACATAGAAAGGGTGAGAACATTTCTGAAAGTATCACGCCTTCACTGTTCCATGAGGAAAATAAGCCAACTTCCTACAACGAAAACAAGAGTTCACCACTTAGTACAGCAGAAAGAAACACATACGGAGGAAGAGTAGAATGTATTAAAACAGGCTGTCTTACCAGACAGATGTTCGGCTTCTTATGGAAGTAGCGGTGGGTAAATCGAGATCACTGATAACGGCTCAGACTCCAGTACAGTTACACTGCGCTAGTCTTACTCTCTGTAGTAGGAACGTATACACACACATGTGCGAGCATGAGTCAAGATTGGGATCGTGATACTGAGACGATCATTAATCAAAAAGAAAAAGAAAAAGAAGGAAAGAAAGAAAAAGCAAGGAACAAAAGAAACAAAACTGCACATTTGCAAGAACTTTTAAGTTTACCATATTAAAAAATAAAAATTCTAGATTATCGGACCCACATTACTACACTGACATCCTCCCACCCCCCCTCTCTCTCTCTCTCCACACACACACACACACACACACACACACACACACACACACACACACACACACACACAGACAGATCAGGCCTGCTCTACCACCAAGTCAACACACTGTTTAAGAGAAAAAAAGGGGGGGGGGGGGGTAGAGAAGGAAGGACCAATATGGATACTAATTCTAGAAGCAAGACACTCCAGCCACAACTGTCACTGATGAAGGAAGGTGACGGGTTACAAGTACCTCTGGTGGATGCTCTCTGTCTGTCTGTCTCTCTGTCTGTCTCTCTCTCTCTGTCTCTCTCTCTCTCATACAAAGAGATAGACAACCAGAGAACAGAGAAGGAATACTTGTCCATACTGCCCGTCAGTTCTCTGTAAATTACAGAGACTATGTTGCCAAGCTGTCCCACCTCCCCATTCCACCTTTCATACCCTCTCAACTCTCCCCCCTCTCTCTCTCGCCCTCCTCCCCTCTCTCTCTCTTTGTTCCCCCTGTCTATAAGACATTTACCCGTTTTTCGGAACGGGCTGTTCGCATCGGTATTTGTATTTCCGTAACACCCCGTCGAAATGTTTGGTTTTCCGGGACAAGTACGGATGGTCCATAATGGTTGGTAGGCATGTCTGCTCTACACACACACACACGCACGCACGCGCGTACGCACGCACAGAGAGAGAGAGAGAGAGAGAATACTGCGTATTTCGCTTTATAATATTCAGTCACTTGTTTCACTCATGAAACACACACATCACACACACACACACACACACACACACACACACACACACACACACACACACACACACACACACACCCCACACACACACACACACACACACACACACACACACACACACACACACACACACACACACACACACACACACACACACACACACACACACACACACGAAAGAAAACGAGAACAGCAAAACTAAAGAAAATAAACAGAGATAATCAACAACTACAATATGAATAATTATGACTCAGAGGAAAAGTTTCACAAACTGTTGTAAAATAACTGGCCGTCTCAGTAAACTGTTATTTCAAAGAAAAAAAAAATTGTCCAAGCAAACGCTATACACAGTTAACCCTAACCCTAACACTACCACAGGCAGCTTGTCAACCAGTAGCATTGCTCCCCTGAATTGTGTACATAGTGTATATAAAGGTGAGTTTATGTCTATAGTTTTTGTGCTTTTTTGTTATGTGCATTGATGTCTATTGTGAGTTTGGGGCATGTTAATGTGTGTCCCTGAAAATCATGCTGTGTCCCTGATTTTGGCAAGGGATGTCCCTAATACACATTTTAGGGGTAGGCAACCCTGTGTTTATTTGAGGTATGTCAGCATTATCCTAAAAAACTGAAACTGGACCTAATTTTGAGTCTCTTGGCAACATTATCTTGAAACACTGACAGTTGACCTAATTTTGAGTCTCTTGGCAACATTATCTTGAGACATTGAAACATTACCTAATTTTGAGTCTCTTGCTTTTTAGTCTTTCAGTTTCCCTTTGCCTTTTAATTGATTCTGTTTATTCATATATGTATGTTTTTTTTTTCTTTTACCTACAGATGACTTCCCTTTGCCTGAGGGGTGGAGGAAAAGCCTGAAGCCTGCAGACCACCAGTGGATCTCAGAGGCCCTGTTTTGCTGGTCAGAAAAGATCGAGCCAGAGCTGGACATGAACAAAGTTGACCGTGTCTGGTATCACCCCCCTCCCCCCATTCTCCACCATCCACAAACTCCACCACATCCAGCCCGCTATTTCGCCCGCCACCTCTGCTTGTGGATGCCGGTGAAACTGTGGCAGTGCCGCTTGGTCTGCCCCAAAGCGGAGTGCAGGGACAGTGTTCTGACACAGTGCGGCCTGTACCACACAGTGCGACAAGTGCTGGACGTGGATGGCTTTTACAACCTGGCGGGGGAGTACCTGGAATGTCCCAGTTGCAAAGGGAAGCAGATCAGCTGGAGCCTTCCCATGCTGCATCAGCTGGATCTGGGGCACCGTCTGCAGTTCCCAGCCGTCCTGACCTACCACTACGCTTGTGATCTCCGCGTGGTCACGTTGGTGCGTCAGCAAGGGTCTGGGGACGGGCCCATGCAGCTGATGAAAGAACTGCGAGAACAGCACAGTGCTGTCTGGTTGCAGCAGACGGCCCTTTATCTGACTGATGTCAAGGCGTCCTACGCTGCAACAGAACATGGGATGGTGACAGAGCCCAGGATACAGGAGCCGCCCAAGATGGATGATGTGCCGATGTTACAATGGTTACTGTCTGTCTATGCCACGGATGTACTAGAGCGACTGCTGGAAGTGAAAGCGGCCATCACTAGTATTTTTGGCTCGGTTCTGAAGATGGATTCCACAAACATAAAGAAGGTAATGAAAAGAATGACGGTAAACATTTTTATATACTGGTTGGATGCTTTTTTTTTTTTACCCCATTCCAAAAAGAAAGTGAATGGAAGCTTCATTATTGTAAGTGTATAACTTCCGGGCATATCAGTTTTGTTAAAATGTGAGGAAGGTCTGTGACATTCACTTAAAACTACAGAAAATTGAGAGTCAAGTAATGGCTGTTTAACATACGGATTAATTGTTTGAGTGATATAGTTTAGATTTGCACTCACTGGGAGCAGTAGAGTCAGAGATTAATAAATCAATAAATAAGTAGAATAGTGGATAGGTACTTAGACAAGCGTGAAAGCTGCTGTCTTATTACAGGTTAATGCATGTTTTCGGATCGTAAAGACAAGCATGAAAGCTGCTGTCTTATTACAGGTTAATGCATGTTTTTCGGATCGTAAAGACAAGCATGAAAGCTGCTGTCTTATTACAGGTTAATGCATGTTTTCGGATCGTAAAGACAAGCGTGAAAGCTGCTTTCTTATTACAGGTTAATGCATGTTTTCAGATCGTAAAGACAAGCATGAAAGCTGCTTTCTTATTACAGGTTAATGCATGTTTTCAGATCGTAAAGACAAGCGTGAAAGCTGCTGTCTTATTACAGGTTAATGCATGTTTTCAGATCATAAAGAAACTGTCAGGAAAGGCAGCATGGTCAGCAGCATGGGTGACCAGCGTGGGCAATGAACATGGCCAGGTGCTGACAAGCGTCTTGACCTCACATGAAGAGAACAGTTTGAGGAGCATGCAGGAAGGCCTGGTCAAGCGCTATGCCGATGCAAACGTACCTCCTCCCAAGGTCTTGTATGTTGACCGAGATTGCTGCAGCAACACCGGCAACACGTTACAGATGGCCTGGCCGGATCTTCTCGTTCGCCTTGATGCCTGGCATTTCATGCGTCGCATCGCCTCTGGGGTGACCACCGACTCCCATCAGCTGTACAAGTTCTTCCTGGGTGGACTCTCCCGAGCCATCTTCCAGTGGGATCAGGACGACCTTGCCCTGCTGAAAGAGGCCAAGAAGGAGGAGATGATGTCTGCGGGCATCACAGATCCGGGCAGTGACGACATCCTGAGGCGCATCTCTCGTGATGAGCTGACTCTGCACTGCCGCAGACGCACCAGAGGGGTCGAAGAGATGCAGTGCCGTATTCAACGTCTCCTCAAGGCCTACAGCAGCGACTATGGCAGAGACGCTCTTGGCGTCCGTCTCCTGGATGCCGACCGTATCTGGACAATATGGTGTGAGCAGGAGAAACACCTTGGCTGCCTGCAGGACCCTGCTGGTGTCAGTCTATACGCTGAGACTGGAACCACAACCAAGGGAGGTGTGACATTGAAGACTTACAGGTGTGCACGTGGGTCCACTTCCCTGGAGTCCTTTCACCTGCACCTGAACAGGTATATTCCAGGTAAGGAAGTTTGTAGGAACCAGGAAAAAACACAAAAATGGAATCAGAACGCTTATTTGATACAACCAGACAAGACAGGCGCAAATTTTCGTCTGACTGGCCTTTGTCAAGTGTAAAGTCACAAACTAACACCAAATACAAAAATTAGGAGAAAAAAGACTGAAACTTCTGTACTGTTTCATCCAGTGTGAGAAAAGGACTAAACTGATTGAAATGACATCAGTCATTATGACAAACGCATTATGATGTCATTTTAGTCACCGTAGTCCTTTTCTCACACTGGACGGAGCAGCAGGGACGTTTCAGTCTTTTTCTCCTGATTTTTGTATTTGGAGTTTGTTTGTGATTTTAAGCTTGACAAAGGCCAGTTGGCTGAAAATTTGTGCCTGCCTCGTCTGGTTGTATTAAATATGTGTTTTGATTCTGTTTTCATGTTTTTTCTGGTTCCTGTTTGCTTGAACGCAGGCTGTCACACTTGTTTTGGATTAAGGAAGTTCGTAGTTTTAAAGTTTCTTTAAGAGGGATCCATCGCACTTGGGCAATTCAGTATGTGCTCCATCCCGACTGCCATCTGTGTTGTCTGTCAGACTCCATGGCCATGTGCCAAACTTGTGTACTCTAAACTGCTGGTATGTAAAGTGAAAGGGTTAATGGATTTTTGTCTCATGGATGTCACTGGCAGGTTTAACATTGTTTGTGTATTGAACTTTTCTCTTCTTTTCCACATTCATGCTTTTTTCCAATCTTTGTTTATATTTTTGAGTAGTTAGGTTTATCCTCTGATGGGGATGCCAGGGGCTCTTTCAGTATAAATAGTGTCCCCACCTTCTGGAAATTCTGTGCTTGAAATTTCTTCTTTTCTGTCACTGTCTTTGTTTCTGCCTTGTTCCTTTGCTTTCTGTCATTTTTTCATATCATTTTTCTGCCTTGCTGGTCCATTCACCTGTATGTCATTGATAAAGTCTTACATACTTTTTCTTAGGATTGATAATTGGGTACATGCATTAAATGCATTTTTTTGGCTCCAGGGAGGTGAGATGTGTGGAAGCAATTTTAGGTAATTTAGGCCTGTTTTTATAGATATTTTGGTGTCCCTAGGTATGCTTAAATTTGTATTCAGGTGTGTTTTTCTAAAATCTCTTGTGTGATAAATTGGGTGGAATGGTCAAAGCCAGGGGCATGTCCTTAGAATGTGTTGATATGTGTACATAATTTTCTTTTCATTTTTTTTTATCCTGTTGAAAGTTTATATGTTTTGAAGCAGTTATGGACCTGATATGGCTCTGTGCAGTCAGCCGGGCTTTAAACAACAATAACAATAACAACTAGGTTTAGATGTTAACGTTCATCAAGCGTGTTTCCTCCTCATAGGGTGCATCGCACAGGATGTGCACTTGCAGGCGTATCTGCTGGATGGTCGGGACTCGTTGGAACCAGGGTCACGCTGCTGACGTTGCACCTTCCATTTCCACTGAGGAGCCCTGGTCGTACAGCGCACGCATCAGGCATGAGGTCAACCTGCTGGCCAAGGAGGTTCTCCACCACCCCACCGTCCCCTGTTCTGTTCTGCCTCAACAGTACACTGGTCAGCTATTATTGTTTGGTTGTGTTTTAACCCTTTGACTCCCCCCATGGGGATGCTGGGGGCTCTTTCAATGTAAATAGTATCCCCACCTTCTGGAAATTCTGTGCTAGAAATTTCCTATTTTCTGTCACTGTCTGTGTTTCTGCCTTGTTGCTTTGCTTTCTGTCGTTTCTACATGTGATTTTCTGCCTTAACCTTTTCACGACGAACCGGCCATTGGGAGCCGGTGCCGAAAAAGTTCCCCCCTTCCGCACTGTACCCCTAGTGCCGGTAAGGCATCTGTTCCCTACAGACGCACCGGCCATATAGTGCCGGTCAGTTTTGAAAAATTCTGGCAGCTTTCACTGTAAAGAATATCGGGAACAACTACCAGTACTGTTTAGCAGAAGGTTTTAGCTAAGGGACTGAGTCGGTTTAGTTGGTGTAGCTTCACACTTGATGCTCTGACTGATACCAGAATAAAGTGACCCCCTGACCAGGAAATTCCAATGCCATGTGTTAGGTCTGCACTATCTTCCTGAATAGACCATCTTAGTTGACTTTCTCTCTCTGTCTCTCTGTTTCTCTCTCTCTCGGAATAGACCATCTTAGTTGACTGTTCTCTCTCTGTCTCTCTTTCTGTTGCTCTCTCTCGCTCTCTCTTTCTCTCTCTCTCTCTCTCTCTCTCTCTCTCTCTCTGGCTCACTCGCTGTGTGTGTGTGTGTGTGTTGGGGAGAGAGAAAGAAAGAGAGAGAGGGAGAGGGAAAGAGAGAGAGGGAGAGAGAGGTGTCAAAGGTTCCTGTAGACTTCAGTACAGCACAGTACAGTTACTACTGGGACATGAGCATGCATCTGGTTTGTACTCCTTGACCTATGTTGTTCTTTTCTTTTTTTTTCTTTGGTTGAAGTTTTGTATGTTTTGAAGGGGTTATAGCCTAATATGGCTCCACGCAGTCGGCAGCAATAACAACAACGACAATAACAACCCTTTGCAGACCCAGAGAGGATCAAATTTTTCTACTAGCCAGCCGGGCTGGTGGATTTCAAGATCTACTAGCCCGCAGATATTTTCACTAGCCGGACATGTTAACCCCGAAATGTAGTGAAATTCTCTTTATGATGATGACCCAAAATATTCAGCAAAATAAGCTATTGTTACAATAAAGGTGGTCAAACTTTCTTCTGGAGACTTCCATGGGGGTGGGGGGAGGTGAACAGTGGGAGATGTATTGATAACATGAAGATGTAAAAGGCAGATGATTGATCTCCAAGTTTACATGGATTCTCTGTGTATGTTAAAGAGTGTTCTTTAGTTTAGTCCAACTGTTCATTTGTTATGTTTTGTAAATTACGTCACAATATTTTCCCTTACATAATTTCAATCACTTACTTTTAAAGTATGAGTGTGTGTGAGGGAGAGAAACCGAGTATGTAACCATTAAAAGAGAGAGAGATTGAGAATGTGTGTGGTTGTTGTGTGTGTGGTGTGTGTGTGTGTGTGTGTGTGTGTGTGTGTGTGTGTGTGTGTGTGTGTGTGTGTGTGTGTGTGTGTGTGTGTGTGTGTGTGTGTGTGTGTGTGTGTGAGGAGAGAGAGAGAGAGAGAGAGAGAGAGAGAGAGTGTGTATACATATATATGTGTGTGTAGCACACGCGTAACACAAATAGTGAGAAATGTTGGCACTAGTGTGACCTTTGTATTTCCAACAGGGGAATAGATGTAGACATAAACAGTACAGGATTGGTGTGACCTTTTTATTTCTGACACAGAATTGATGTAGACATAAACAGTACAGGACTGGTGTGACCTTTTCATTTCCAACAGGGGAACTGATTGGTGTGGAGTACCTGTACGGCCGGACCACAGCGCTGGATGATAGTGATGCCCTGGACTCCTTGGTGCTAAGAGAGGAGACCGACCCAGCGCCTGATGATGAGGGGTTTGACGATGAGGATGATCAGACTGTGATGTCGGCACAGATTGCCTGGTCAGATGAACCTCTTGCTGACCCTGAGAGCAAAGTTGATCAGCTTCTCCTCATGCCTCCTCATATATGTGAGTTATTTCTTATTTTTATTAACTGCTTTTCCACGTATGCTGTCATTGTTATAGGTAGGTCCAGCCACTCTTATGCTAATGGCTAACATGCAGCAGAACTGGTAAAAATTGCAGATTTTAAATTGCTTCAGCTCATCTACCGTTCACGATTGGAAGATGAAAAATGATGTCGACACATTAAATGAGCTGTAGGCATGAAACCTGTGTCTTTATTTGTGGTGTGAAAGAAGTGTGCTTTGACCCTGAGCGATGTAAACACACATACCGAACGCAACGTTGGCGGCGACGTGCAAAGTTTCCTCACGCGGTTTTCCTGGGACCGATCAACACCAGTTGTCGGAAGTGCTGTCGGGACCTTTACAAAGGATACACACAACAGTGATTTTGGTATCAAATTAAAGGGACAGCCTGAAGAATCCAGTGTAACAAATTTCGTCATAATTCCTGTAACTGAATACTGTTTTTTCAGTGCCGAAAAGTAAACATAGGCACTGTAAAGTCAACAATTCTACATGCACAGTGTTGTATTACCGCTCATTTTGTGGAGAATTCAACGGTTCTTAAGATCATGCAAGTAATGTAACTTAGGCTGCCGCTTGTAAAAGTTCTGAAAGCCAATACAAAAGGTACCTACACAGCAGACCGGGTTCAGTGACGTCGTCCGAAACTGACGCAATTTCTGAACTGAGGAACGACTTTGACTCGATTAGATTTAAAAAATCTTGAACGTCATCTTGGTAAGTATGTAAGTGACCGTTAGTCTATTCATTTTGCTATTTTTTTTCAATGGAACTGATGTTTTATTAATCATTAAAACAAATTTGAATATATATATATTGTCTTACCAGGTGTGTGCTCGGTCTAGAATAGTTTATCTCCCTTGATTGAGAGAAAAATAAATATAAGAATAGATATATATCTTTCTGATACCAATCAGAGAAATGAAAATTGCTTGTATTTTTGTAAAAAATTCTTTGAAAGGTTCATGATTTTTTTCAATAAAGAATATGATGAATAAGCATTAGAAATTTGGCAAAAACGCTTCAACAAGGACGATAACTCGAGTATGAGAACTGCTTACAAGTGAAAGTAGAAATGTTTTTTTAACTCTTTTTAGGACCAAATATACATAAACAATATAAATTGAAAAAAAAACATTAAAAATGTTTTAATCTGAATGTTGGCATCAGGACACAGTATAGTTATCATTTCAGTCAGTGCACATTAACAAATGTTTTGCTCTGCTAAGGGGTACAGTACAGTTTTGACATGTTTTGTCAACACATCAGATCTAACTAGTGATCGTTTCAAATTTGGTAGATTTCTGTGTGCTAGAGGTTTGGTTCAACTGTGTGTGTGTGTGTGTGTGTGTGTGTGTGTGTGTGTGTGTGTGTGTGAATTTCAGAGGATGACTGGTTCCAACTGCTTGTGAAAAGAATTGGACCAAAGAGGAATGGTTGGCCCATATTTGCCAAACATGTATGTGGACAAACAGTTATTGCTTCAACTCTAGGCCCACATGCTGAAGACATGAGGGGGCACATAGAATGAGTCCAGACTCTCTTCACTGACATCTGCAGACACCAGACAGAACCTGTGTCTCCTCGTAATGTAGAGCTGCTGCGAATGCTGGTCAGCACATTTTCATCGATTTTTCCAAAACATCATTACTTCTACAAGAATTTCTCAAGGTTGACAAGAACATTGAATGGATTGGCCCATTTTCTAAACAGCACCAGGTGTCCAAAGCACTTCTTTATCAGACACCATGTTGCGTGGAGAACCATGACAACATTCCTGTATGGTTACTCCTGAAATTATGTATATTTCACATCCAGCAAAAACTGGAAACAAAAAAAATTGTCTTTGGGTCAGATATTTGTGTGAACATCTCAACTTTATTAGTGCTGCCCAGGTTGATTAATATGCATGTTGCAGTAAAGAAGAAACAGATCAAATGAAAGAAAACAGGATGGTGAGACCATGGTACTAAATTTACATAGATGCTCCTGTGAATTCAAAAACAGTTCAAAACAGGTTCCCTCTCATCAGCCATCCCACTATCCAGAAAGATTTGACATTCCTGTCCCATCATTTATACAGTCAGCACCATCACCATCATCTCTACTGAATTCTTTACAGTCATGTCATCCTATACCTGACCAGGCTGAGTGTCAGTGTTACAGCATAGTCAAATCACTGAAGTGTATCAATTTCAGCTGGAAGCAGAAATGAATATAGAGAATGCAGAAGCACAAGCCCTTAGCTGTCACAGAGAAAAAGCAGAAGGTTTTTGCTTTAGAGAAGCATATTGCTGAACAAACACAAACAATTTTCAAGCTTCATGCAGGTTTGAGAAATTCAGTCATCTGAAAAATACAGAAAACAATACTGGCAGACAAAAGATGTGGGTGCTCTTTATTGCGTCACCAATCACAGTACAAATAATAATACAGCAACTAGGAGTGGGACAGGGGAACAGGGTGAATTTCAAAATATGTGTAAAGATTATAGGAAATTAGGACTCATTTATTACTTCTGGATATGAATTTAATTTGGAAATCATTTCCCTGAGGAGATGTCGAAACATTTTAATTTTCCCCTCCAAATAATGAGAAAATGTGTCAGATTTTATTTAGTTTAATCTAAGTATTTACATAAAGATAAGGTTGAACACTTCTTTTTCACAAGTTTTGTTTTCATATTCAGAGCTGAATCATTTGATATCTGCATTTTGGATGTAGCATGGCTGGTCCCTGAGTTATGAACCATTACGCAGCGTTAACGTGTGTTTGCCACAGAATGACAAGTGGACAGATTGGCATTTTTGCCATTTTTGAAGACAAATAGCACAGAAGAAAATAACTCTAGAGTTCTAAAAAAATCAGGCTCAATTTACGTATAGAATACAATAACTGTATCATTTTTTATACATACGAGATGCATACTTTTGAAGAAATGTGGGTACAAATATGGTCAATTCACCAAACTGCGAAAAACGCCCATTTTTTACAGTATTTCAAACAGCAGTATCTCAAAAACTGTTAGAGATATGAGTGAGGTATATTGCATTTATATTACCTTTATTGTTACCTTTTACTAGAAAATTTGAAAATACTGAATATATGTATTTTCAAATTACAAAAATGGCTGGACCTGCCTACATTGTTCCGTATTACAGTTGAAAGCATAGCAGTGTTTTGTTTTTCTTTGATAAATAAATACAAATCCACGAATTTAGGTCTGTTTTATATATGTTTTATTGTCCTTAAGTTGTTTTTATTTGTGTTTAGGTAAGTTTTTTTAATCCCCTGTGTGATAAATTAAATTGAGTCGTCAACACCATGGATATCTCCTTAGATTATGTGCCTGAATGCATTGATATGTGTACTTAAATTTCTTTTCCTTTTTTTTCTGTTGAAGTATAGAGTATGTTTTGAAGCAGTTATAACCCTGATATGGCTGTATCCAGTTGGCTGGGCTTTAAACAGAAAATAACAATAGCAGTAACAATGACATATAGATAATCATTTGGGGATTAATTTTCAGCATCGCCTGCATCATCAGAGCCTGACCTGTTGCCTGCTGACCTAGAAACCAAACCATCCAGCTTGGAACCTGCAATGCTCAAGATCCAGTTGGAGCAGGAAATGTCCACATCAGAGTCACCTGACCTGATACCTGCTACCCTGGAAACCAAACCGTCCAGTTTGGAGCCTCCAGCGCTCAATATCCAGTTGAAACAGGAAATGTCCACATCAGAGTCGCCTGACCTGATACCTGCTACCCTGGAAACCAAACCGTCCAGCTTGGAGCCTCCAGCGCTCAAGATCCAGTTGAAGCAGGAAATGTCCACATCAGAGTTACCTGCTGTGGTGCCTGTTTCCATGGAAACCAAATCTTCCAGCTTGGAGGCTCCAGTGCTCAAGATTGAGGTGGAGCAGCAAGTGTCCACATCAGAGTCACCTGATGTGTTGCCTGCTGACCTGGAAACCGCACCCTCCACCTTGCAGCCTACAGTGCTTGAGACCCTGCTGGAGCAGCAACCCTCCCTGCTGGAGTCAGCCTTGACGGCATTGTCGGCATCAACTGCTTCTCCTGAAGTAAGTTGTGTTCAACTGTAAGTTAATGTTGTTGTGATGAAGTCTGCTGAGTAACATCTGCAAATAATGCTGAATAACATGTGCAAATAATGTACCATATACATGTATTGTATAGCTGTGTTTAACAGGGTGTGTCTACTGAATAACATGTGCAAATAATGTACCATATACATGTATTGTATAGCTGTGTTTAACACGGTGTGTCTACTGAATAACATGTGCAAATAATGTACCATATACATGTATTGTATAGCTGTGTTTAACAGGATATGTCTACTGAATAACATGTGTAATGTACCATATACATGTATTGTATAGCTGTGTTTAACTCATTGACGACGCGTCGAAGCTCAAGCTTTGGCACTGTGATGTCATTCAGTGATGTGGTGAAGCTAAAGCTTGGGTGGATATCAACATTTTTGTTATGGTACTAAGGAACGTCCAATTAAAGGGAAACTACACACGATAATAGATGAACCATTTCTCTTTTCCGCAGTTCTATTCCTAGACCGCTAACCGAACAGAAACCGTCATTTTCGCGCCAATTCCAAGAAAGGGTCAGAGGTTGATTTCATGAGTGCGAAATGGTGACACGCAGGCTGTACTCACTGAGAGAGGCGGTAGAACTCATTGTGCAGGATGGCTCTGACGTTGAATTTGATGTGTTAGACAACGATTCTGACTTTTCAGACAACGATGATGCACAGTTTGTACCAGACTGTGTCTTTCAAAGTGATAGTGAGAGGGAAACTTCGATGACCGAGCACAGTGACGAAGCTGAAAGAAGGGAAGCATACGATCACAATGACAATGGCAGACAACTTGATCGTGACAACTTGATGACTGTTGACATCAACGACGAAGACCAGGAATGGATGTTTGACTGGGTTAGAGATCTGACCAACTTTCCACTAAATGCGCCATTCACTGGAACCCCAGGACTGTCACTGCCAGACGATTTTCCAGACAAGCCCACTCCCGCTGACTTCTTCCGACTGTTTGTTGACAGAAAACTGATCATTTTTGTTTTCAGGATCATTGCACTCATGGAGGTTACCTTTGTGCTCACCTTTTTTTTTTTTTGTCCCATTTTCCGTGCCATTTTAATGGCCATAGAAGCTGAAACAGTTTTTATCATGCGATGATGATGATGTCGATGTGGATGATAATCATGATACTATGGAGTTCCATCTAGGATTGAGACTGCATGACAGGGTTGTACTCTATGCTTACTATCATAACATATCCTGGCGTCAACCTGGCCCAAGAGATACAGACACCTGTGTGCTGGTCAGAAGATTTGAGCAACACCCTCAGTGACGCATCTGCAGAGTGGATGAGACTCGACTGAGTTGTTCCAGTCTTCCCAATGAGTCCATAGCACGCCCAACTCTGGGTAGGAGCCGGTTAGAGCCGAAAAATCCCACAATGATTTTTGAAGATACTGATGGGGATTCGAACCCACAACCTTCCAGTCAGTAGTCCGTTGCGTTAACCACTACACCATGGCGACTCAAATTGTTCAAGGAAGAAACCAACCGCTACGCTAGGGAGACGTACTCAAAAACGTGGTACAGGATGACTGTCGCCACGATCAGTTTACAACACATGGAAAACAGTGACTTTAGATGACATAACATGTTTTGTAACCATACTGATCAGAGTGATCCACATGGGACTTGTGAAAAAAACCCAAATTACGGACTACTGGACAACTGACACCTCCTTGCACACTGAGTTTGCCTCACAGCTTTTGAAGAGGGAATGTTGTCAAGCAATTCTTGCTTTCTTCCACCTGAATAAGAAAAGCAATTCTTGCTTTTTTCCACCTGAATAACAACAAGCAATTCTTGCTTTCTTCCACCTGAATAACAGCAATTCTTGCTTTCTTCCACCTGAATAACAACAAGCAATTCTTGTTTTCTTCCACCTGAATAACAAGCAATTCTTGCTTTCTTCCACCTGAATAACAACAATGGATTCATTCCAAGAGGGCAAGTTGGTCATGATCCACTACACAAGATTTGCTCCTTCTTTCTTCATTTGATGGAGGTGAGTGTGTGCTTCATTTTTCTTTCTTTTTTTTATTTTTGCTCCATCAGAAAATGAAAACTACTTATATAAATCTGTATCATTTAACTAAGAATTTTGTAATAATCAGTGTGTGTGTGTGTGTGTGTGTGTGTGTGTGTGTGTGTGTGTGTGTGTGTGTGCGTGCGTGCGTGCGTGCGTGCGTGCGTGCGTGCGTGCGTGCGTGTGTGTTGTTTATGCACAGTATATATATTAACAATGCAAAAATTAGAAATATTTGTATTGTTTACTAATTGCAATTTCAGTTGTGATTATTTTGTTACCGGTGTTTTGAACACTGCATAAGGTTTTTATTCTTATGATGGTATTGATTGTTACAGAAAATCAAGACACTATACACTCCTGAAGAGCAGATCTGCAGTGATGAGGCCATATGTCCGTGGAGAGGGAGGTCTGCATTCTGTGTGTACATGAGGGACAAACCAGTGAAGAGGGGGATGTAGCTTTACGAGCTTTGTGAATCCTCTTCTGGTTATGTCTGCAATGTGGAAGTGATGTGCCACAGCCTGGGTGTTAGCAACACACCTTTTGATGTCTACATGCGTCTGCTGGAGCCACTTCAAAAGCGTGGTCACACCCTGTATATGGACAGTTATTAGTGCAGTCCTCAGCTGGCAACACACCTTTTGATGTCTACATGCGTCTGCTGGAGCCACTTCAAAAGCGTGGTCACACCATATACATGGACAGTGACTAGTGCAGTCCTCAGCTGGCAAACACACTCGCTGCAGAAAATACCCAGGTGGTTGGCACAGGGTTGCCTACCGTCCCGGTGTGTCCGTATACATGGACCTGAAAATGGGGAAAATGGCCTAGGTGTCCCGGAAATACAGTTCTTGGTTGCGCGTCCCGGAAAATTAATAACTGCCTAGACGGTTTTTCCACAAGCAGTTTTTCAGTACAAAAGTGCAAGAGTACTGAGGTGCAAGAGTACCGAGTGCACCTAGTATGAAGCCGGACCATTCAGAATTGACCTTATGCTTAAATGCTGATAACAACGCATGCGCATCGCTTAGCCTGCTCGATAGGCATACTATCAAAATGGCGTCTCAGCGGGAAGCTCCCACAACTTCTGAGTCATCGACAGAGCCTGCGGCTAAGAAAATCAGGTGCAGCCAGAATTTTCGAAAGGATTATACTGACACGTGGAAGTTTCTTAGAAGTGGCGAAAAGGGAAGTATGTTTGCCTATTGTGAAGTGTGTGTGCCTGCGAGTTCTCAATCAAGTCTGGTGGTAAAGATGACTGTAGGCGGCATGTGAATACTGACAAACACAAAAGAAACCAGGAGCTAGTTGAGAAACGGCAAAAGAACAAGAAGATCACCAGGGCATGTTAATGTGTGTCCCTGAAAATCATGCTGTGTCCCTGATTTTGGCAAGGGATGTCCCTGAAAACACATTTTTGGGGAAGGCAACCCTGCAATGGCAGTGTTCGCTCCAATTGTGTTGGCCTTCCGAAAGATCTGGTGGGAGCAGAATCTGGCAAGAGGCGGCGTGGACTACCGGCGCAAAAACCAGACGGTGTTTATGCGGTGGAAGGACAAAAGAGATGTCTACATGCTGTGGACTAAGCATGTCCTGACCATGGTGAGAGTACAGTCCTGTACAGAGCAGAAAGACAAGCCTGTGTCGTAGGCTATATACAATACAATACAATACAATACAATATATTATTTATATAGCGCAAAATCTTGATAAAATCAAATCTAAGCGCTAAAACAGACACACACGCACGCAGCACGCACGCACGCACGCACGCACACACGACACCACACACACACACACACACACACACACACACACACGCACGGCTATAAATGGGGAGAAAGAATAAAAGCAATGGAAAATTATAGAGAGCATATTATATACAATTATATACTACAATGCGATTCCCCTCCGAGTGGAGACAGGCTGCAGAGGGGATTGAGTGAGGTCAGGATTTTATGCAGAGGAGAAAAGGTGAGTTTTGAGAGCGGACTTGAAGGAGACAAAAGTAGGTTGCCGACGGACTGAGAGGAAGTTTGTTCCAGGAGAGCGGACCAGAAACAGAGAAGGCTTGTGGACCATGGGTATTGAGCTTAGTGCGTGGAACACTACATCTCCCTGACCATGGTGAGAGTACAGTCCTGTACAGAACACAAAGACCAGCCTGCCTGTGTCATAGACTACATCTCCCTGACCATGGTGAGAGTACAGTCTTGTACACAGCAGAAAGACAAGCCTGTGTCATAGACTACATCTCCCTGACCATGGTGAGAGTACAGTCTTGTACACAGCAGAAAGACAAGCCTGTGTCATAGACTACATCTCCCTGACCATGGTGAGAGTACAGTCCTGTACACAGCAGAAAGACAAGCCTGTGTCATAGACTACATCTCCCTGACCATGGTGAGAGTACAGTCTTGTACACAGCAGAAAGACAAGCCTGTGTCATAGACTACATCTCCCTGACCATGGTGAGAGTACAGTCTTGTACACAGCAGAAAGACAAGCCTGTGTCATAGACTACATCTCCCTGACCATGGTGAGAGTACAGTCTGTACACAGCAGAAAGACAAGCCTGTGTCATAGACTACATCTCCCTGACCATGGTGAGTGTACAGTCCTGTACACAGCAGAAAGACAAGCCTGTGTCATAGACTACATCTCCCTGACCATGGTGAGAGTACAGTCTTGTACACAGCAGAAAGACAAGCCTGTGTCATAGACTACATCTCCCTGACCATGGTGAGAGTACAGTCTTGTACATAGCAGAAAGACAAGCCTGTGTCATAGACTACATCTCCCTGACCATGGTGAGAGTACAGTCCTGTACAGAACAGAAAGACCAGCCTGTGTCATAGACTACATCTCCCTGACCATGGTGAGAGTACAGTCTTGTACATAGCAGAAGACAAGCCTGTGTCATAGACTACATCTCCCTGACCATGGTGAGAGTACAGTCCTGTACAGACAGAAGACAAGCCTGTGTCATAGACTACATCTCCCTGACCATGGTGAGAGTACAGTCCTGTACAGAAACACAAAGACAAGCCTGTGTCATAGACTACATCTCCCTGACCATGGTGAGAGTACAGTCCTGTACAGAACACAAAGACCAGCCTGTGTCATAGACTACATCTCCCTGACCATGGTGAGAGTACAGTCCTGTACAAAACACAAAGACCAGCCTGCCTTTGTCATAGACTACATCTCCAACGTGGCAGTTGTCGACAAGTCTGACCAAATGATTTCATATCTTCCTCTCCATGGCAAAACAGTAAAGTGTTGGAAGAAACTGGCTGTGTGTCTTCTGACTGTGGATGATTCAGTCAGATTGTGTGCTACAAAAAAGATCCATGGTCAGAAACCAGTGCAGTTGGATACATTTGTCAAGTCATATTCTGGACCTGCTTGTGGTGCAAGAACACCAACCTCTTCTGCAATCCAGTGTAACAGACTTGGCTTTGGGTGACCATTTTGCCATTCTCTGCTGTCTGCCTTTTCAGTACAATAAGAGACACAAAAGAACTATTTCATCAAGAAATGTTAAAAAAATCAATTTTGAACAGCTTCGCTCTGACATCTCTGCTTTTGCTGCTGTAGCAAATAAAACTGATCCCCCTGACATGACTGTGTATAATGATGGTTTGAAGCACATCTTCAATCAACATGTGCCACTCATCACCAGCTGTGTTCCTGATCGTCCTCTGTGCCATGGATGACAGACGAACTCAAGAAGGGGAAGTGCAAACTGCGCAAAGTTGAACGCCAATGGCGCTCCACCAAGTTGCTGTAGATCGTATTCGGATCTATGTGACAAAGCAAAATGTTTTGCTTAGTTTGCAGAAAGAGTCCAAGAGAAAGTATTTCAGTTCGGACATTTCAGACAGTTCTTCCTGCAAACAACTCTTTGCTGTCTCTGATAAACTAATAGGAAAATCAAGATCTGTTGTTCTTCCAACCAACATGCCCCAGTCCCTTCTTCCTGATACCTTCTGTACTTTCTTCTCTGAAATGATTTTAAAGATAAGACAAGATCTGGATCATTTTCCTACAGATACTTCCCACAAGCCATTTCATGGTTCTCTCCTGACTCAGTTTGAGACAGTTTCTCCTGAAGAAATCACAAAACTCCTAGAGCAGTCCCCAAATAAAACCTGTTCTCTGGATCCCATACCAATAGAATTTGTCAGACTGTGCAAAAATGATCTCCACCTGATCACCAATATCATCAATCAGTCTTCTCACTGGTAAGGCTGACAATTCTCTCAAGCATGCTATTGTCATTCCTCTTCTTAAAAAGAGTAATCTTGATCCAAACTCTCTCCAAGACTACAGACAGTTTCCAACCTTCCATTTATCTCAAAACTGTTGGAAAAGGTTGCTCTGTCACAGCTTCTAAAGTATCTGAATGAAAATGGTCTGCTGGAGACAAACCAATCGGCTTACCGCGTGTATCACAGTTCTGAAACTGCTTTGTTTGCTGTAACTGACTTACTCTTGACTAACATGGACCAGAATTTTGTTTCCATTGCTGCCTTTTTAGACCTGTCTTCTGCTTTTGATACCATTGATCATGACATTCTTCTTGAACGTCTTTCCACTTCCTTTGGTATCAGATCAAATGTTCTCCAGTGGTTCAAGTCATACCTCAGTGGACGTACACAGTCTATCGCTGTTCAAGGTCTCTACTCAAAGCCATCTACCTCACTTTTTGGTGTTCCACTGGGATCTGTTTTAGGTCCCATTCTTTTCACTTTGTGCACTCAGCCACTCTCCTACATCATTCAGAAACATCACTTTGACTATCACAGATTTGCTGATGATACAGAACTACAGACAGCTGCAGTCCCTTCTAATTTCCAGTACATTTCTCAGCAAACTGTGCTGTGTATCAGTGAGATAAAATCATGGATGAACAAAAACAGACTGAAGTTAAATGAGAAAAAGACTGAACTTCTCTCCATCGGTGACCATGTTCATCTTTCTGAGATAAGGCCTGATCCTCTAACTCTCTCTTCTGAATTGGTGCCTTTTCAGTCCTCAGCAAAGTACTTGGTGATGAGACACTGTCTTTGGACAAGCACATTTCTTCTGTCTGCCAGTCTGCTTTTTGTCATCTCAGAAGAATCATTCTATAAATGACACAGCACGACTTGTGTCCTTTGTACTGTCAAGACTGGACTATTGTAATGCAATTCTTGCAGGTCTCCCATCCTTTTCCATTAAGCGCCTTCAGAGGGTGCAAAATAGTGCAGCTAGGCTGGTTTTCGGAAAGCGAAAGACCACCTCAGTGACCAGCTTATTGAAGCAGCTCCACTGGCTCCCTGTGGAAGCAAGAGTAGAATATAAATGAGCTACTCTGGCTTATCGGCATTTTGATGGTACCTTGCCTAACTACCTCTCTTCTGTGCTTAAAACATACAGGCCTGAACGCAGTCTCAGGTCAAGCAGCCAGAAGCTTCTGGCAAAATCAAAATCAAAATGCAAAACCATAGGACACCGAGCCGTCCGTTGCCAGGCCCCACTTGTCTGGAACGATCTGCCTTTTTCTCTCCGCTGTTCATCATCTCTCTCTTCTTTCAAGGCGGGCCTCAGAACTCATCTTTTTGATAAATACTACCAATAATGAAACATGATATTTGATCTTTCTGATTCAGTAATGTTTGTATTAGTTCTTGCTTGCAACAGATGTGTGTTGGGGGAGGGGGGAGGGACTAGGAGTGGGAGTTAGTACAACTGACCACTAGGCATAGGGCTGATTGGGAAAAATGAACTAATTAATGTAAAGCGCAGTGAGTCTTTACCTATGTGTAGGAGAATAACGCTGTATAAAAGTCATTTTTTACTATTATTTGTTAAGTCCGTCAGCAAGGATTTTACCGCAGTGCCAGTACCTGATGATGACGAGGAGCCAGAACGACCCGCCACCGGTGCTGCCTGTCAAGACAAAGCAACGGACTGTGGGAGACTGAGGCCAGGGGACCACTGGCCAGCTCTGATCCCACTCACCAAGCCACAGCAAACCAGGAAAACACAGAGGGGATGCAAGGTGTGCTATGCCAAGCTGAGAGAGCGTGGCGCAACACGCGAACAGCTGAAAAGGCGGGGAAAAAAATCGACTACAATCATGTGCAAGCAGTGCAAAGTGCCCCTGTGTAATGTTCCGTGCTTTGAACTGTTCCACAAAGTCAGAGACTACCACAAAGAGTGATTAGCGTAAAGCAGAATGTGTAAATAGGTTTGCAGTGTGTGTTATAGGAATGTGTCATCTTCTGTGCTGTGTGTGTTATAGGAATGTGTCGTCTCCTGTGCAGTGTGTGTTATAGGAATGTGTCGTCTTCTGTCTCTCCAGTATGTGGACTTCTTTCTCCATTTTTTCCGTGTATAGTGCACCACTTGACTTCACACTGGTTCCTAAGGTTTATGGAACTTTATTGTACTAATTCCTTCCTGTGGATTTGCTGATACATACATACACCTTACCAAGGTAAGCATGTGTACTGTTCAAAATTTTTTTGGTTTTGTGTTTTGTGTATATGAAAAATAAAAAAAAATACACAAAAAATAAATGGAGGCTTTCATGAAAAAGATCTGGAAAGTAGATGTAATAAACTTTAAAATGATAAATAATATGTGTGGTTTTATCATTTTGTGTAAGTCTGCAGAATTTTTGAAATATGGCCAAAACACCTCGTCACAGCACAGCGATCTGGTCTAAATGACAGCATCTCCATTGAGTTAACAGAGTGTGTCTACTGAATAACATCTGCAAATAATGTACGATATACATGTATTGTATGGCTGTTTAACAGGGTGCGTCTACTGAATCATCATCATCATCATCATCAGGTGCCTTGCCGCATGGCGTTGGCGATTATGGACTTCCATCTGTCTCTATCTCTTGTTGCCTCAAGCATCTCTTCCACCCTCCTTGTCTTCAGCCACTCTGCAAGTCCGTCTAGCATCTTCTCCCTGGATCTACCCGGTGCTCTCCTTCCCTTCAGCTTTCCTGTTGTAACCAGGTGTTCCAATTCCCCTTTCCTCATAAAATGGCCTATGAATGTTGCCTGTCTTTTCCTAATGGTCCTTATGAATGATCTACTTGTGTCTGCCTCCATCAAGACTGTCTCGTTTGTTTTCTTTGCTGTCCATGGAACTCTCAACATCCTTCTTAGAAACCACATCTCGGCTGCCTCAATCTTGTTCTGGCTTTGCTTGTTGACTGTCCACGCCTCGCAACCGTACAACAGTATTGGTTCTATATTATATATAACATTCAACAACTCTACTGAATAACACCTGCAAATAATGCACCATATACATGTACTGCATAGCTGTGTTTAACAGGGTGTGTCTACTGAATAACATGTGCAAATAATGTACCATATACATGTATTGCGTAACTGTGTTTAACAGGGTGTGTCTACTGAATAACATGTGCAAATAATGTACCATATACATGTACTGCATAGCTGTGTTTAACCCTACCAGACCTTAGCCCCTGAGCGTAATTGTGCCCCCTGCCTGGCCTCCTGAGCAAAATTTTGAAAAAAATGTATATACGTTAGAAAACTGTTCATATCATGCACACCAATGGTTAGAATTATATGAAACGTGGAGAGATTGTAGAAAATAGGCCTATCTTTCATCTAACGCCAGTCCAACCCTCAATCACACAAGCATCTCCCCTATCACTTGGTTGGGGGGTACGGGCACGCCCCCTTCTTCCAACACTCTGTCTCGATCTACTTCTTTCATTGTCAGAATCATCACTTTCACTCAATGCTTCATCAACGTAATCATCGTCACTTGAATCGGAAACGTATTCCTGATCAAATTCTCCAATCTGCAAAATGTCCACCACTTGAACTGTGAAGCGAGTTGGCCTCGCCCGTTTACCTGTTGAAGTGCTTGGTTCATCAGTAGCTCGCTTCATGGTCAGTTTTGCACCCAAATCACCTCAAAATACCATCAACACAAAGGCAGACAGTTGCAATAGGCTGAACACACGCTCACGCGACGCTTAGCAACGGTCCGGTAGCTATTTTTAGCTCTTGATAAAGTGACGATCGTGTGAGTGTGCTATTCCCGCTATAGCGGGAACTTGGTATATAGTCATTTTCGTCATTCCCGCAATAGCGGGAACTCGGTCTGGTAGGGTTAACAGGGTGTGTCTACTGAATAACATGCAAATAATGTACCATATACATGTATTGCGTAGCTGTGTTTAACAGGGTGTGTCACTGTCTACTGAATAACATGTGCAAATAATGTACCATATACATGTATTGTATAGCTGTGTTTAACAGGGTATGTCTACTGATTAACATGCAAATAATGTACCATATACATGTATTGTATAGCTGTGTTTAACAGGGTATGTCTACTGATTAACATGCAAATAATGTACCATATACATGTATTGTATAGCTGTGTTTAACAGGGTATGTCTACTGAATAACATGTGCAAATAATGTACCACATACATGTGTACATGCATAGCTATGTTTAACAGGGTATGTCTACTGAATAACATGTGCAAATAATGTACCATATACATGTATTGAGTAGCTATGGTTAATCCTTTGTCTACCACACCCAGGTCGCCGGTATCCTGCCTAGTCAACCATGCTAGCAGAGCAAAAATTTAACTCTTTGACTCCCTCTCACTATTCACCAGCAGTTGATGATAGGGTGCGAGAGTCAAAGGGTTAACAGGGGACTCACACTGGGTGATAGGAATTAGGTGTAGGCAGTAGTTATTTTCCCCCGTGATTTTGAGTCTTGATTTCAGAAACTTAGTTGTGACATTTATTGAAAATGCCTTAACTGTGAGCATGAATGTATGTGATGTATTAACTATTTGACGACGGGCTACTTCGATCGAAGTAACTGCTGAGCTCTCACTGAGGACGGGCTACTTCAATCATAGTAACAGATGGTCTAGGCTATATAACTCCCTCTACTTTTGTTATGCTAATGATTTAGTAGTTGGCAGTTGCTTCCCTTGTGGAGGGAACTTGTGTTGAACGCTTCAGCTATGTTTTGCCGGTTTCTTTGTCTAAAATCGATGGATAAGTTCACTTGCACCCGGTTCTCAGTGATTTCACTGTGGCAGCCCTAGGCCAGCAGGAGAGCTCAGCTGTGGCAAGTGCAGTCACAATAAACAAACTCTTTCATTTGTTTATTTGTGTTTTTTGTGGTTGGTTAGTTTTTTTGGTGGATTTTTGTTACTGCTGTTGTTTTCCCACATGTTCTTTACCTGATCAGATAGTGTGAAAATAAAGCTTTGTTTGTTTACCTGATCAGATAGTGTGAAAATAAAGCTTTGTTTGTTTACCTGATCAGATAGTGTGAAAATAAAGCTTTGTTTCTTTACCTGATCAGATAGTGTGAAAATAAAGCTTTGTTTCTTTACCTGATCAGATAGTGTGAAAATAAAGCTTTGTTTCTTTACCTGATCAGATGGTGTGAAAATAAAGCTTTGTTTCTTTACCTGATCAGATGGTGTGAAAATAAAGCTTTGTTTCTTTACCTGATCAGATAGTGTGAAAATAAAGCTTTGTTTCTTTACCTGATCAGATGGTGTGAAAATAAAGCTTTGTTTCTTTACCTGATCAGATAGTGTGAAAATAAAGCTTTGTTTCTTTACCTGATCAGATAGTGTGAACATAAAGCTTTGTTTCTTTACCTGATCAGATAGTGTGAACATAAAGCTTTGTTTGTTTGTTTGTTTCTTTCTTTCTTTCTAGGTGACAGTGGACGTGGAAAACATCCCAGGCTTTGACAAGGTCTTGGTGCTGGCAGACTACCTGGTGTCTTTAAAAGACAAGTCAGCCCTGACCAGTGCAGACGCAGGTCAGGTCATCTTGCTGTACCAACAACTGGACGACTATGACAAGCGTCCTGTTGTCTTTCCTTCATGCCACCAACAGTCGCTGTCCGAGGGTTGGTGTCCAAGACTGAAGGCCGTAGAAAGTGTACAGCAGTAAGATCACCTCTTACCTTCTTTTGTACTTTCTTGTATTAATTAATCAGTTCCACCATATTTCAACTTATGGAATTTTGGTTTGACACCATCACCGAAGGTGTGCTTACCTGTTGGGGTCACTAGGTTCAATGTTGGCCGCTGCTCTCTTTGACACCGCTACTTTTCTCCAAACGGTTCTGTCTTGACTTTTGTGGACATCTTGAATATTTAGGTGACTAATGTCGGTTATGTTCTTGATATCAAAACTGCACAGATTGACATCACGGCTGTGCAAAACTGGCCGAATCGTTCTCTTTAGTTTACCTGCGGACGGCAGCTGTAGGCCTGCAAAGCCTGGCATTCCAGAGTTGGGGAAGGGGGTGGGATGCGGGGTCGAGACAGGGTCACGGCAGTAGCTGCGGATGAATCCCTTCTTTGTCTGTATTAAAACTTGATCATTTCACCCGATCTTCTCCTGTCTGTAGACACGGAACCTAAGATATCTGGATGCTGATTTTTTGTGATTTACAAGTTTGTTCTAAGTGCCCGCGTTACGTCTAAGAATTAGAATTTGTACCGTTGACTGAAGTTTGTAATCTACAAACTTTTGCAGTGACTATGTGTTCAGCTGCTGTGCTTTTTTGTTAAAACGTGTATTCTTCACGTGTTAAAACTTCTAATTCCACTGATGCTGATTTTTTGTTTCCCCCCTCCCCCCGTTTTTTTTTTTATCGTTTTCTCATCCTTTTGTTCTCATTTTGTTTCATCTTTTTTTTTTTTTTTTTTTTTTTTTTCGTTGACTTGGAGACTGGTTTCCAAATATATATGTGATGCTGAAGTGTTGATGTGTATGAAGTTAAGTGAAAGTTTAAGGATAAGTTACTCACTATAATCTGCTTTGAACATCACATCATTCAGTCTTGTACTCAGAGCACTGTTGTGAGAGAATTGAACAGTTTTGTTGTTTTGATCGTAGTTCTTTCTTTACGTATTAGTGTTAAGTGTTGTGTGTATAATTGAACAATGGCTGTTGTTTATGAACACACTGCATTTTTGCACAATGAGAGACTTCAGTCTTTGTGTCGAGCATGTGGTGGGCGTTCCAGCAAAAAAACAAAAAACAAAAAAGCAAAGCCCAGGGCTCCCATTCTCTGTCAGTATGTGCTCATAGTGCTATGCACGGCTGAGAAAACTGAAGATGTCCGTTTCATCGAAAACAATAATGAAAACCAGTCTGTCTGATGTGGAGAAGGCGGCACCGATGTGGGTTATCTTTGATGCAGCCTTGTCTGTTCACCAGAGTTCCGTTTGCTTCGTGTTTGTCAGTCAAACAAAGGGAGGAAGGCCAGCAAAGAGAAAGAGAATCTCACAACAAATTGACTGACATGTGCAGTTGAGTGTACACTATTTCTTACTGTATTAAAATTTCAACCTGCATTCAACACACACCCGGCAGTGTGTGATGACCAACCTCTTGACCCCCAATTCAGTGGAGTAATTAAAACGCGCACCTCTCCTCTCAGATTCAGGTCGAAAACTTTCAAGTAAGTGGAGGTGCACGCTGGCATGCTGTAGTTTGTGTGGCATGTTGTTCTGTGTGCATAGAAACTGTCAGGACTGCAATAACGGCGGTTTAAAACAGCAAAATTTTGTGAAATCGGAAATTATCCGTCTCCGTACTTGTGATTGTGCATGTATTTGAACTAACACTGCAGTCTGCTTTGACAGTCAAACATATTCGTGTTTGGTGTCATTTTAAAGTTCGTGGTTCTGGCCATCCAGCTATCTACAATACACTCTCGTTTGGCCAAAGCGCTTTAAAAAAATGTAGCATTTAAAGTCATACCCATTTCCCCCAGTTAAACGCCAGATGTCAGCTATGGCTGCTGACAGGCGAGATATAAACAATCTGCCCAGGGAAGGCAGGCATCATGGTCGGGTCACGCATAGGTCAGCGCGCTCGGCTCAGCAACTAAAGGGAAGGGTTGGAACAGCAGTGACATATATAAATACGGATATATATAAAATATTCAGTGGAGTAGTTGATCAAGAAGACAAAAGAGGAAAGTGATAGTAATAATTATGTTCTTTTCTTTGTAATTTGTTGTGGTACTGTTTTTTGTTTGTTTTATTTTTGTGTTTTGTTTTTGTTTTGCTCATGTACATGTACATTTCCACAGGTCCGTTGTTGGAAAGGTCAGCGCTGCACAAAGCCCCAGCTTCAGTCGCATCGTGGAGGCCATTGTTCGCAAGCTGTATGATCAGTGTCCATCTGGCCTGGCGTATGAGGGGAAATGCTGCAATAGATGGAACGACATTGTTCGGGCTTACTCCCGGATCCGGCTGTTGGTTCTTGACTGTCCAGCTGTCATGAAGCAAACAGGAATTCAGCTGCTGGAAATAAACCAGAGAACGCTCATTCAGTGGTGAGTTATTTGTCCATAATTTTTATTTGTGCGAGTGTATAATATGATACTCATGTTTGATGATGGTGCGGAATGATAAACATGTGTATCATCATCATCATCATCATGCGCCCTGCCGCATGGCATTGGCGATCATGGCCCTCCACACAAATCTATCCTCTGTTGCTACAAGTACATCTCCCACCTTTTCTTTCTTTAGCCTCCCTGCAAGTCTGTCCAATATTTGTTCCTTATGTCTACCTGGTGTTCTCTTTCCTTCCAGCTTTCCTGTTGTGACCAGTTGTTCTGATTCCCCTTTCCTCATGATATGTCCACTAAATATTGCTTGCCTTTTCCTAATTTTCTTTATTAACCCTTTCCCATTTTATCCCGCCGCAGCCCGCTGACCGGGAAACCCCGCTTTTTATTTATACCCGCCACAGCCCGCTGCCTGTCACTTCAGCCTGGTGGGGAATTTCCATCACGCTCTAAGCACTAGGGGTTACACACACCTCATGAATAAAGTTTCCCGCGAAAGTCAGGATAAACCAATGAAAGAACGATACTGACTTTGGTACCACACATCGCCTCATTTACAAGATATCGGTCAGCGTCTGACCTTTTCATTCACACGCTTTCAGAAATCTCCGAATACTAGGAAGAGTTTCTGAGCAGAATCTGCAAATGGGAAAGGGTTAATGGATCTTTTTGTGTCTGCCTCCTTCAAGACTGTCTTATTTGTTTTCTTTGCTGTCCATGGAACTCGCAACATCTTGTTAGAAACCACACTTCAGTTGCCTCGATTTTGTTCTGACTTTGCGTGTTGACTGTCCATGCCTCACAACTGTACAACAGTATCGGTTCTATATAACATTCAAGAATCCTGATGTTAACTGATAGGCATTTGTTGGTAAGAATGCTTTTCATCTTCTTGAATGCTGATTCTGCTGGCTATTTCTGTGTATCTACCATCTGGTGAGATGACTGTTTCCAGATATAATAATAATAATAATTATAATATTTATATAGCGCAAAATCTTGATAAAATCGCACGCATGCACGCACGCACGCACGCACGCACGCACGCACACACACACACACACACACACACACACACACACACACACGCACACACACACATGGCTATAAATGGGGATAAAAAATAAAAGCAATGGAAAATTATAGAGAGCATATTATTATATACAATTATATATTACAATGTGATTCCCCTCCGAGTGGAGACAGGCTGCAGAGGGGATTGAGTGAGGTCAAGATTTTATGCAGAGGAGAAAAGGTGAGTTTTGAGAGCGGACTTGAAGGAGACAAAAGTAGGTTGCTGACGGACTGAGAGAGGAAGTTTGTTCCAGGAGAGCGGACCAGAAACAGAGAAGGCTCATGGACCATAGGTATTGAGCTTAGTGCGTGGAAAGCGAAAAGTTAGAGGATCGGAGGCAGAGCGGAGGGTACGTGAGGGAACATAGATCTCAAGTAGGCTTGACAGGTACTCGGGGGCTGCGTTATTGAGGCTTTTGTAGCACATGGTGTCTAGTTTGTACTGTATGCGCTTTGATACAGGGAGCCAGTGAAGTTGTGCCAGGAGAGGAGATATGTGAGCAAGTGACAAAAGGTCGTCCAAAAAAGCCAACAAAAAGTGGATTTTTCAAAATAGTTTTTATTAACAGCAATTTTGTCCAAAGGAAGACTGATGTTTAAGGGTCATAAAAATATACATAAAAAGATAACTCATGCACCGATGTTCCGCTAGTAATGCGATAAGGTATCATAACGAGCATCTGACGGTTGTTATGCTGGACATTCAACTTTATCAATATTCCTATTTGAATGTCTCTTATACAGTATAATTGTTTCAGTGGGAGTAAGACTGAGTATTACAGCTAAATTTCATTCCAAAAGAAAAGGCATCTGTGCAGTTTAAGATCAAGTTTCACATGAGATGGTATGTCCGACATAACAACCGTCGGACATATTGATTTGTTCTTTATTGCTCAGTTGGAAATAAGACAGTAACTGCATCCTCTGATGATTTTCTGTGTTGTTGAGGGTGCATTTCATGTAATGAGACCAAGTATAGGACCCACAGTAGCCTTGTTACCATGATATGGCGTTTTTATCTGACAGTTGTTATGATGTTGCATTGGACATACCCAAGTATTTCCCAACAATGCAAAAATAACAACAGTCATTAAAAAAATGGACATACTTTTCCTTTGAGTACAGTTATATTGTTATTGTTATATTTTACACATAAAGGCCTATAAAACAAGCTAAATAAGTCACAATGATCATGTAGACACCTTAAACAGAATCCATCTGACAGTTGTTATGGCCTCACTGTTGGACATACTCAACAAACTGTTCATGTGCTGACAGGAATTAGATTATTTATGATCAAAATGAATAGAAACAGTTTGACAGTAACAACAATAATAATAACATGTACATTTAGGGCACCTGCTCTCTCTGATAAGCTCAGAGCGCTTACAAATCATATGAAAATACATTTTGTGGTTAAAGAACATAATTACAAATTACAAGAAACCAAAGAAAGTTGCAACATTAAATGTCGTTTTGACACTTGATGACAAATATGTTTTCAAAATGCTTTAAAACAGGTTACTGGTTAACAAATGTAATTTCACAAGAAAACATGTGGCAAAATTGTTTTGTTTGGTTGGTTTGTTAGCTGTTCTTTCTGTCTATTTAACTGAATGTACAAAGACAAATAAAGGAGCAAACATTAAGTCAAATTGTCATGCCACAAATTATGATATCAAGCAGTCTGAGACAAGGTTCATCTTTATGGCAAAAAATGATGACTAGTTGCAACACATCAGAAACAAGGAAAATGGAGCCATAATACTGTTATGGTACAAAAGTAGAATCAAAAAGATTCTTGTAAACATTTGATTTTTACTTTCCCAAACAACATCAGCATTGACTGTGATTAGCTGCTGACAATGACACAGTGTCAATGGAAAAACATCATCATAACAGACTTTCCAAAAAGTATTATTCATGGAGCACTTAAATTTGCATACTGAACATCTCATAATATTTATGTCAATATTCATTGGTAAACCAACAGTCACATCACTGGAAACCATGCACAATGTCAATTTCAGGAGTGAGCAAAATACAGCCACATGCCAAAACAAAAGCTCATTTTATGTCCCTATTAGACATCAAGGTCAGATTTTGGTCTACTTTTTAATTTAAAAAAACTGCATCCTCTGATTGCTCATCAGAGCATTCATCTCCATCTCCACCTTTTCCTTCAAAACACGGACACGTTCCCAGGAAAGATCCTCTTGCAAGGGCCAGACATAGAATCCCTTTCGAGACTCCATGAAACTGAGTTTGACCATCTCTTCCTCCCTGTCCACTTCCAGCACCTGAGCAACATAGTCTTGTCAAAATGCTCACAACAGTTCTGGTACATAGATGCTGCATTCTGGATTACAGATCCTGAAAGGATGTCATCTTCAACCAGTCTTTTTATGACACCCCCACAAGCGTCGCAGGGACTCTTGCCATGACGACTTCCAAAATAGCATCTCTCCACAGCAACATCAGCAGCAGCACTGTTGGCAAGATAGTGGAAAGGAAGTTTTGACTTGTATTGTGCAGCACAACCATCAGAAAATATGACCATTTTATCCAGCTGCCCCATGGTGGCAGCAAGATGCTGTTTGGTCTGCTTTTGTATGACCTGCACCATGTGGGCATCATGGTTGAGATCATCAGAGAGAAAAATTAAATAATCAGTGACGAGATCCACACAGTTTGGGCACTGGTAATAGAATACACATGGATGAACAGTGACCTGATTGTACCCCCAGTGGGCACTTTGCACCTCATCTTGGTATCGACACAGAAAGTTTTCTGCGAAATCCATGATGACAATGGCCCATTTCGGAGGCAGAGAGGTCTGGATGGTTTTCAACTGATGGTGCTGCCAGCGGAAGGTGAACAGATGCTGAGAAAAGGAATGGAATTCTTTCAGCAACTCATTAATGAGAGTTTTCATTGTTCCTTCTCTTTGTATCAGCTCCCTTCGTTTCCCTCTCTCTGTCTGTACCATTTGCCATGACTTCCATTTTACTGGACTGGCCTGGTCTTGATGGTCAACAAGATGGGTGTCAATATGACACCTGATTTTCTCGACACCACATTGTTTACATTTGCGCTGTAGGCATGACAGTGTGGGTTGAGGACAGAGACTCATTTCAGACAGTTCATCTCTGCCATCAATCGGTGCAGTAATGATCTTGTTTACTGCATCAAGTTGTAAGTCAATGTTTGCACAGATCTCACACAAACACTGACGGAAAACTTGTTTTCGTGATGTCAATATGCTGTTTGGCAAGAGACGATAAAAAGTTCTCAGAGAGACCTTTTTGTCAGGGAATTTTTGGCAAAAGTCCCTGTGCAGTCTCCTCAGTCTCTTGGGCAAGATTTTCTTTTGTTGCCCAGTTTTTTTAGATACAGACCTTTTTCCTGGGATGTCCACTGCAACATCATTCAGAAAGTTCAAAGCTGTCTTTGATGCTGGGGAACTCTTCTTTCTTTTATACAAATCAGCATTGTCTGGTGTAACTGATGTGTCGACAAAATCATGCAACAGTTTTTTCAATAATGCTGCATCTCTGGTTCTGGACTTCTTTAGGTCATGAAGCCGTGCTTTGTAAGATGCTTTCAGTCGTTGTGGTGACGGTGAATTGACATCATGTTTTTTCTTTGGTGTTGCTGTCAGTGTAGTTGGAGTAGAAACACCAAGTACAGGATTCCCAGACTGTGTCCCAGAGAAAGTTGTAGGGATACCAGTTGCCTCACCTGACAACAGACAAATAAACGTAAAAAAACAGTAAACAAATACAAAATCAAAAAGTGAGCATACATTTTAAGCAAGTATTAAAATCATTTCTGATGAAACATGTGTTTCTTTTTTCCTTGTATGTGCTACGAGTATGACTGTGTGAGACTGAACACCGACTTAAAAGCTCTTAGACAAAACAAACACATAAAACAAATACATACACCCCTTGCCATTCCTCCATTTTACAAGCTGCATTTGAAAGAGGTGAACTGTGAAGAAAGAATAAATGGAGGGACTGGGAGGAAGGGGGCTGGTGGAATCTGGTTGCTGGTCTCTACTCCTTCACATTTTATCAAAAAGAATTATGGAAATAGCCGAAAATGTGCACTTTCAAATTTTCAAAGTAAATATGTATCATAATGAAAATAAACATCATTTATTAATCACAAGAGATACTGATGGTCGTTACGACAGACATACTGAATGATAATGTCTTCAACTATGAGAGTAACAACTGTCAAATAATCGCCAGATTTCCCACTAATCCTATGATCTGAACTTTAGTTCTGTCATGTATTTAAAGAAGAAGCAAAATAGAAATTCCAAGCCGTTTTCTGCCCCAGTTTCACGTATAATTGATACATTGATTAACTTAATATCCTTCGGTCGTTATTTCGGACATCGCTAAAACGATGTCCTAATCATGTGTCATGCACAAAACATCGCCCAAAAGTTGCGGAAAATCCCGTTGAATTGCCGCCACTCTACTTTTGGTTCACTTGCATGTTAAAGAATTTTAATCATTTACAGAAACACATTTGACAGAACAGCTGAAACCAATGTTTCTATCATTTTCTTCTGACGGTCGTTATGCATTTGACAGTTGTTACGATTTCTGACGGTCGTAATGATTGTGGACAAACAACATTTCCTCACCTTCTCTGCTTCGACGCGCCATTCTTGACGAAAGCTCCAGCCTCGATTTGAAACCGTTTGCCTTGAGTGCTATTTAAAGCACGGCATGGGATCTGTAAGTTCGTTGTTAGTAGAATTGCGAGAAAAAATACGGTCGTTATTTTCTGACATACTGCTTACTACCGTATGGATTTCGCGCTCGTTTGCAGCCATTGAATCCAATTTGGTTCGGAAAACACCTTTCTCCATTCGGTTAGTGTTGCCTGACATGCCGAGTTATATGAACACGAAACCGAACCGAACTTGATGTGAACGATCGAGAGATTTGCTGACCGACACGATTTGACATTCAGCGTTACGACTGTCAAACGGATTTTTACCGCTTGACTGCATCGAAAACAATCAGAAATAGAAACAGTTTGTGATATTAACATGTTCGCCGTTGATTTTTCTGCATCTTTTATTCATACTGTTGTGATGGTATGCAATTTAGATATGTATCCAGGCTTCGACACCAACCGCATCACTCGTCCGCCATCTTGAACGGGAAAATTTATCTAAGAAAAGCGTACAACTTGGGCATTTTCAAATGAAAGGCAGACACCCAGACTCACCATGTTATATTATGTATCTCTTCAAGGTATTATAAAGCATCAAGCAATAAATAAAGAAGCATTGGTAATTTTTTAATTCTTTATTTGTGCGATAAATATACAAGGGGTCTGGACGATCACCTTTTGTCACAAGCTCATGTGGTCAGCTTTTTTCTTTTTGAGTACAAGGCGTGCAGCATTGTTTTGAATGCGCTGTAGGATGTGAATGGTGGAGGCAGGAAGACCGGACAGGAGTGAATTGCAATAGTCAATGCGATATATTATGAAGGAGAGAACGAGTTTTGCAGTTGTTTCCACAGAGAGATACTTCCTGATCAGGCTTATACGATATGTAAACTTATCAAGGAATAATATATCCCTTTGACTTCCACACCCTGTCCACCAGCATGCTGCATTGTCAACCATGCTAATAAAGCAAAAGCTTAACCCTTTGACTCTCTCACCCTATCCACTAGCTTCCTGCAGGAAGTTAGTGGATAGGGTGAGGGAGTCAAAGGGTTAAGTTTTTGCTGGTGGTGGACAGGATGTGGGAGTCAAAGGGATGTGAGCCTGTACAAATGTCTGATCTGAATCATTGGCATGATTGTTTCTGGCATTGTGGTTTGTGTCATGGCCTTGGTTTTCCAGTCAACTGCTTATCTGCTGGGGCAGTGCAGTACTTGGCATTCAGCAGCTGTTTTTGTCCTGTGCTGGGGCAGCGCAGTACTTGGCATTCAGCAGCTCTTTTTGTCCTGTGCTGGGGCAGTGCAGTACTTGGCATTCAGCAGCTGTTTTTGTCCTGTGCTGGGGCAGTACAGTACTTGGCATTCAGCAGCTCTTTTTGTCCTGTGCTGGGGCAGTGCAGTACTTGGCATTCAGCAGCTGTTTTTGTCCTGTGCTGGGGCAGTGCAGTACTTGGCATTCAGCAGCTCTTTTTGTCCTGTGCTGGGGCAGTGCAGCACTTGGCATTCAGCAGCTCTTTTTGTCCTGTGCTGGGGCAGTGCAGCACTTGGCATTCAGCAGCTCTTTTTGTCCTGTGCTGGGGCAGTGCAGTACTTGGCATTCAGCAGCTCTTTTTGTCCTGTGCTGGGGCAGTGCAGTACTTGGCATTCAGCAGCTCTTTTTGTCCTGTGCTGGGGCAGTGCAGCACTTGGCATTCAGCAGCTGTTTTTGTCCTGTGCTGGGGCAGTGCAGTACTTGGCATTCAGCAGCTCTTTTTGTCCTGTGCTGGGGCAGTGCAGTACTTGGCATTCAGCAGCTGTTTTTGTCCTGTGCTGGGGCAGTGCAGCACTTGGCATTCAGCAGCTCTTTTTGTCCTGTGCTGGGGCAGTGCAGTACTTGGCATTCAGCAGCTGTTTTTGTCCTGTGCTGGGGCAGTGCAGTACTTGGCATTCAGCAGCTCTTTTTGTCCTGTGCTGGGGCAGTGCAGTACTTGGCATTCAACAGCTGTTTTTGTCCTGTGCTGGGGCAGTGCAGCACTTGGCATTCAGCAGCTGTTTTTGTCCTGTGCTGGGGCAGTGCAGTACTTGGCATTCAGCAGCTGTTTTTGCCCTGTGCTGGGGCAGTGCAGTACTTGGCATTCAGCAGCTCTTTTTGTCCTGTGCTGGGGCAGTGCAGCACTTGGCATTCAGCAGCTGTTTTTGTCCTGTGCTGGGGCAGTGCCGTACTTGGCATTCAGCAGCTGTTTTTGTCCTGTGCTGGGGCAGTGCCGTACTTGGCATTCAGCAGCTGTTTTTGTCCTGTGCTGGGGCAGTGCCGTACTTGGCATTCAGCAGCTGTTTTTGCCCTGTGCATGTTCGTGCCATGTGAGGTAGACAGACACTCTTCTTCCATAGACAGTGGGAATTTCATGTTTGGTGATAGTGTGGAGAGATGAACACAAGTGTGTATCATCTGATGAATGATGTGTATATGTTCATTAGACAAATGAGTAAATAGTATTGTCACAAACAAGATCACACACACACACACACACACACACACACACACACACACACACACACACACACACACACACACACACACACACACACACACACACACATATCATCATCATTACTGTATGAATTTTTTGTTAGCCTGTCAAAAAGTTCTATAGCAAATTACCTTTAAAATGTTATTTCACTTGTTCACTGTTATGGTTAGTCAATTATTAGTTTAATTTTTTTCTTCGTTTCTTCCAGATATTTATCAATTTTGTTTGTTAGTTTGTTTGTTTAAATCGTTAATTATGGTAACATTATTTGTTAGTTTTACCTTCCCCTCTTCAAAACAGTTGTTTTTCTGGATCATCTTTTCTCAAGTTCAAAATTGACAATTTTCAAATATTCTCTTCACTCCTCTTATCACCCCCTTTTTTGTTTTTTTGTTTTTTGTCTAAAATCACTTTAGTGAATAGACATTAAATCAAAGACCACCACCACACACACACACACACACACACCACACACACACACACACACACACACACACACACACACACACACACACACACACACAATATATATATATTGTATACATATATATATATATATATATATATATATATATATATATATATATATATATATATATATATATATATGTATACATGCATGTATACATACATACATATATATATATATATGCACTTTCTGCTGTGGCTGTGCAGGCCGATTCTTGAGTGGCAATCTCTGTCACATCTGCCACATACAAATTGTGTCGCTATTGTCTGGTTTCTGGAAAGTTGCTTGCGAAGAGCCCTTTTCTCATCTGCGCTTTCTGCTCTCCTCCTCTCCGCATTCACAAAGCCTTGCTGAACGGCTGTCCGCCACGCTGCCCTGTCTTCCGCCAGAGTCTCCTAAGAGCCTGGGTCAATCCCTGAGCTTCGAAGGTCCCTTTTGCATGCGTCTACAAAGCGTAGCTGTGGGCGTCCTGGAGTTCGCTTCCGGTTTGCCAGTTTCGTAGAGAACGTCTTTAGGTATGCGTCCATCCTCCATTCAACGCACATGGCCAAGCCAGCGTAGTCGGCGTTGGCTTAGAAGGGCAAAGATGGTATGTAGGCCCGCACGACGGAGGACCTCTGTGTTGGTCACCTTGTCTTGCCATTGGATGCCGAGGATGCGTCGCAAGCAGCGGAGATGGAAAATGTTGAGCCTCTTTTCTTGGCTGGCGTATGTGGTCCAGGCTTCACTTGAGTAGAGTAGTGTGCTCAACACACATGCTCTGTACACCTGCATTTTGGTGTTCACAGTGAGACTGCTGTTGGACCAGACCCGCTTGTTCAGTTTAGCCATAACAGATGAGGCCTTCACAATTCTGGCGCCGATTTCAGCATCTAGAGAGAGGTTGTCACTTATGGTGGACCCCAAGTACTGAACTTGGTGGACAGTATTGAGGTCGTAGTCTCCAATGTGTAGAGATGGTGGTTCTTCACAGCCTTGGCCTAAGATCTCAGTTTTCTTCAAGCTGATTGTGAGACCAAACTCTCTGCATGTGTGGGCGAAGCGATCAACGAGCCTCTGGAGATCTTGTTCACTGTGGGAAGCCAGCGCAGCATCATCTGCGAAGAGAGCTTCTCTGATGGTCTTTTTTTCCACCTTGGTTTTGGAACGAAGCCTGGCAATGTTGAAGAGCTTTCCATCGGTCCTTGTATGAAGATATACCCCTTCTTCAGATGTATATATCTATTTAAGATACAGATATATATAGATATGCGTATACTATATATATAATATATATATATATGTGTGTGTGTATATACATGTATCTATCTAGCTCTCTCTATATATATACATATATATATATGTATATATATATATATATATTCATCAGATGTTATTAATTGCATGTGATCGGCTGGTTGCTATGTCTTTTTTCTTTTCATACAAGTTCAAACATACCGGTGTTTACAGTTCCCCCTGTGGGGATGCTGGGGGGGTCTTTAAGTATAAATAGTATCCCCCCTTCTGGAAATTCTGTGCTAGAAGTTTCCTCTTTTCTGTCACTCTCTTTGTTTCTGCCTTGTTCCTCTGCTTTTTGTCATTTCTTCTTATCATTTTCTGTCTTGCTGGTCCATTCACCTGTATGTGTTGGATAAAGTCTTACATACTTTTTCTTTGATTATTGGGTACATGTATTAAATGCAGTTTTGGCTCCAGGGAGGTGAGATGTGAGGAAGCAATTTTAGGTAATTTATTCCCGTTATATAATTATGTTTTGGTGTCCTTAGGTATGCTTAAATTTGTATTCAGGTGTGTTTTTTAAATCCTCTGTGCAATAAATTGGATGGATTATGTGCATGAGTGCATTTGATGTGTACTTAAATTTTTTTTTTTTTTCCTGTTGATGTTTTGTATGTTTTGAAGCAGTTATAGCCCTGATATGGCTCTATGCTGTCGGCTGGGCACGGGCCGATTAGATCGGCCAAATTCCTGCAGCCAGACTGCATGGGCCGATCTGGTCGGCCCATTTTTTGATTGGTGTTCAATAAGTAAACACTTGCCCAAACGATCTGTAAGCTTGCCAGTGGTTGGTCAGAGGTTTGTTCTGTGACATAGTAAACTGAAAAAGGGTATCCAATGAGAATTCTTGTTGTAAAAGTCTTTCAAACAACACTAACCCGGTCATTCAAACCAAGATGGCGGACCAAGGCGCATGCGTGAGTCGGGTGAGTCAAAGACCTGGCATTTTTGAAGTTTGTCAAGGGGTAAAGATGGGTCTGGCAGTGAAAATGAAAGTGATTTGGACATTCCTTGGAATTTGAGTGACAATTCTGACGATGATCGACATGGGATTAGTAGCTCAGATAGTGAGTCAGATGAGACGGTCCGACCTGGCACTTCGAGCCGAAGTATATCTGGAGCTCTTGTTGTTGCTGATGAAAATGACTGGCACATTATTCAGCCTCCTGAAGATGCTAGAACAGATATTCCAACATTTTCAGGCCCTAGGTCTGGCCCACGAAATGCTCCTCCAAGAAACTCTTGACCCAACAGATTATTTTACAAAATTTTTTGATGAAAATTTGTTCATGCATATCGTGAAACAAACAAACAAGTAGACTATGCATGTCGTTTTCTTCAATCTTAAAGTGTAGTCACCTAGATAGAAATCATCCAGTGTAGATTTAGGCATTGGCCGGAAAAGGGAATAACTGTTGTTGATATAAAGAAGTTTTTTGGTCTTAGGATCAACATGGGCTTGGTGAGAAAGACAAAACTTGCCGGCTACTGGGCTACTGCTAGACCAGCTTTGCAAACTTTTTTTTTCAATTCAGTGATGTCACAGCATTTTTTCTTGCTTTTAACAAGAATGTTTCATGTCAGTGATCCAGATAGATAAAGAAAGGGGCCAGGAAGGATTTGATCCTTGGCATAAAGTTCGGCATGTCCTGGACACGCTGAACAAGTCATTCAAGAATTTCGAAGTTCCATCGGAAAAAATTGTTTTGATGAAAGCATGATAGGGATGAAAAACAGATGCTGTTTCATCCAATATATGCCAAACAAACGCCATGCGAGGTTTGGTATAAAGAAGTTTCAGTTGTGTGACACAAACGGGTATGTTAGTCATGTTGAGCTGTATGGGGGAAAAGACCTTGACATAGAGACTGATGACGGACAGGTGCACGGTGTTGTCATGAAACTCATGACTGAGTGCCAACTGCTGAACAAAGGATACCATTTGTTCATTGACAATGTTTACACCAAACCAAAGTCAGCTGACACACTGTTTGAACAAAAACCATTTCTGACACGGACAGGGCCAATTCAAAGGGTTTGTCCAAAGACATTGCAGGTGCAAAATTAGCCAGGAGAAATGCTTTACGCAAGACAGAATCACAAATTATTAGTAGCATTCTGGGGGGGGGGGGGGGGTGGACAAAGAAAACGAGTGATTCTGCTCAGCACTTTCCATTCAGCTGAAAATGTTCAAAAAGTAGTGAGAGGAAAACAAACAAAAACCTGCCATGGTCTTTGACTACAACACTCATATAGGAGGAGTTGATGTCAGCGACAAAAAGGTCTGTCACATCACTGCTGACTGCCCAACCCACCGCTACAGGGTCAAGATTTTCTGCAATCTTCTACACATTGCCGTCCTCAATGCTTATGAAATCTACAGCCAAAATACAGATGATGACAAGAAGATGGAGAAGCAGGACTTTTTTGTCTCTATTGTGGAAGACCTGGATTAAAGGTTGGAGGAAAAATGATAAACAACATTCGATATGCAGAAGACACGGTGCTAATTGCAGAAAGTGAAAGGGACCTACAAAACCTTGTGAATAAAAGCAAAGGTAAGGGGTTGGAACTAAGCAGCAGGAAGATTGAAGTCATGGTGATCAGTAAAAAACATGAAATTCCCTCATGCAAAATAACAGGAAACTGCACAACCTTGAGACAGGTTGATAAGTTTAAATACCTGGGAACGATCATTTCACCAGATGGCAGATGCACATCAGAAATAGCCAGCAGAATCGGCCAAGCCAAAACAACATTCAAGAAGATGAAAAGCATTCTTACCAACAAATGCCTATCAATTAACATCAGGAAGAGAGTTCTTGAATGTTATATAGAACCAATACTGTTGTACAGTTGCGAGGCGTGGACAGTCAACAAGCAAAGCCAGAACAAGATTTAGGCAGCCGAGATGTGGTTTCTAAGGATGTTGAGAGTTCCATGGACAGCAAAGAAAACAAACGAGACAGTCTTGATGGAGGCAGACACAAGTAGATCATTCATAAGGAAGATTAGGAAAAGACAAGCAACATTTATAGGCCATTTTATGAGGAAAGGGGAATTGGAACACCTGGTCACAACGGGAAAGCTGGAGGGAAAGACAGCACCGGGTAGATAAAATACAATATATTGTACAATACAATATTTTATTTATATAGCGCAAAATCTTGATAAAATCAAATCTAATCTAGACCCAGGGAGAAGATACTAGACGGACTTGCAGAGTGGCTGGGGACAAGGAGGGTAGAAGAGATGCTTGAAACAAGAGATAGAGACAGATGGAAGTCCATAATCGCCAACACCATGCGCATGGCTGTTCCTGAGCAAAATATTAGTTTGAGAGCAGAAGCAGCGGAGGGGAGGGGGATGGAAGGGGAGAGATAAACGATAACCAGATGTGGACTGTCAAGTGGCAGCTAGCCAGTTGAGCGCTCTGCACAGAGCAGTGTGTGAGTGCAACGCGCTGAGCTGTCAAAAGGGAACCGAAGGTGTCAGTGATACGAGACTCGTAGCAAGGCCAGTTAACTTTTTATAGTGTTGCAGTACATGGGTAGGTTGCAAAAACATTAAATTACAAAGTCTAAATTTCACCAAGAGAAATATGAACAATATAACCAAACGCAGGAATGACTCATGTAGAAACTGATATCAGGCATGCAGAAAAAAAAAGATATAACAGCTGTTTTGCTTGCAAAGATTAGATGACTGACAGAAGAAAACCACATATGTAAAATAAAAAATCCAATTTAAATGACAAACTGTTCATGCACCTGCACTTTTACAACATTCATATTTTTAGAGATGTTAGCTGCATGTGTGTGGACAACACCAAACTTACCGAATAAGTATTTAGTTGTCTGCAAGGATCGTTATCCCATCACTTTGATATGGCACAGATTTCTCTCACAGTACTAAGGCAGCAGCCTTCTTTCACACAATGCAGAGGCTGACTATACAGGCTTACGTAGCCTCAACACTAACTGTCTTTTAATTCAGAACCAGCAGACATCCATTTGCCAGTTCTTATTACCACTTCCGTCATAGATACACACACACAACTACTAAAATACGCAAACACAATCACTAACAACAACAACAACAACAACAACGAATAACAGGAAAAAAAACAGTTTCAGTATAAAAAATCTAAATGAAACCATGAAACTGAGTCACACACACACACACACACACACACACACACACACACACACACACACATACACAAAAAACAAACAAACAAACAAACAAACAAAAAGTAAAACAAAACAAAACCACAACAAAAACAAAAGTGACAAAAGAAATTAAACAAAACAGCAACAAAAACAAGAGACAACAACAGGAAAACAACAACTTAAAAATATTTTCACTCACGTACTGTCTCCTGTTTCACATGAAATAAGTCCAGTATAGAAAGGTAGATTTTTTTAAGTCCAGTATAGAAAGGTAGATGAAATACACCAAAACACACACACACCCACACCCACGGTGAGAAATGATGACAATCACTTACATTCTATAAGTGAAGCACAAACTCAAACTAAATAACTAAATGAATAATTTATAGCTGCTCTCGGTCAAATAATAAATAATAAGGATTCCATAAAATGAATTGAGAAAGAGTGCACAATTTTGTTCTACACAACGTCAAAGTTGATGATAAAATGGTTTAATCACTGTACCTCACCTGTCTCACCTGTCGGCGTCACCGGGAACAGTGTTGGCCGCTGCACATGATGTCCTCACAAGTTGCCTCCAGCACTCTCGATCTTGGCTAAGTCTGACCACCTCCTGGAGTTTCTTGCCACTGATGTTTGTGATGTTTCTAGCAAGTGATGCAGGTGGCCGTCCTCTGTTTCTCTTTCCTTCCACTTTACCTTGGAGGACAGTGGACATCAAGTCTGTTCTCTCATTACGGATTGCGTGTCCAACATATTTCAGTTTCCTCCGTTGTATGAGTACTAGAAGCTTGCGTGTAGTACCCAACTCATTCAGTATGCTTTCATTTGAGCGCCTATCCGTCCATTTGACCCTCAGCAGTCTTCGGTAAAACCACAGCTCTGCTGCTTCCACTCGTCTTTCATCCTCTTTCTTCATTGTCCATGCCTCGCAGCCGTATAACATCACTGGCCAGACAAGACATTTTAAGAGTTTTATCTTAAGGTCTGCTGTTATGCTGTGGTCTTTCCAAATATTGTTCAATTGAACCATACTGTTCTTGGCCATTCCAATTCTCATCTTTATGTCTTTTGAGCATGTTCCATCGTGTGTCTTGACTGAACCTAAATATCTAAAGTCCTTGACATTTTCTAGAGGGACTTGGTTTAGCATGATCTGGTCCTGTCTAGTGTTATATTTGCCTGCAACATGCATAACCTTTGTCTTCTTTGAATTTAAGTCCAGCCCAGCTGCCTTTCCAACCCGGTCTACCCTGTACAGGATCCTCCTAGAGCCTGTAATGTTGTCTGCCAGTAATCCTGTGTCATCTGCGTAGCGTAAATTTGACAGGTTTCTACCACCAATATTTACTCCCATGTCTTCTATGTCTGCTTCTCTCATGATATGTTCAGTGTATATGCTGAAGAGATGTGGAGACAGGATGCAACCTTGCCTTACCCCTTTAGTGATGTTAAAAAATTTGCAGTTTTGATTATTCCATCTGATTGTTGCTTTTTGATCATTATATAATGAAGCTATGAGGGAAACCAGATGTCTTGGAAAACCCATTTTGATCATGAAGTGGAAAAGACTTTGGTGAATCACGCTATCAAATGCTTTGCTGTAGTCAATGAAAACGATGAACATCTCTTGGTCTGTGTTTCTAATCTTTTCTATCAATATCTGGAGTACAAACAGCATATCTATTGTTCCCCTGTTTTTCCTATAGCCTGCCTGACAGTCGGATAGCTCTTCCTCTACTTTTGGCTTTAACCTGTTTAAAATTATTATCAGCAGTATTTTACTGGCATGACTGATCAGTGCAATTGTTCTATAATTGTTGCAGTCTTTGACATTTCCACTCTTATGTAACATGACAAATTCTTGGAGCTTCCAGTCTGTAGGCCACTGACAAGTCTTCCATATCTTGCAGCATAAGTGATGCATTACTTTGAGTCCACCATCACCTGAGTGTTTCAACAACTCTCCAGGAATATTGTCAAGACCAGGAGACTTTCTGCATTTTAGATCTTTAATGGCAGATTCAACTTCGCTGAGCAGAGGTTCAGGTTCCGTATCTCCAGGGATCAATTCCAAATTTGGCTCTAAATTATTTTCATGGCTGTCAGGCTTGCCAAAAAGTGATGTGCCATATTCGTTCCACCTATCCAAGACATCATCTGGTTCAGTCAGAGTGTGACCATCCTTGTTGTTGATGCATTGGTTTGTTGCTTTGAAATTTGTTTTTTTCACTTTTTTTATTTGTTTGAAGAGCTCCCTCGACTTCCTGTTTTCGTTGTGTTCATTGATTTTACTGCATTCTTGTGCCAGCCAATTTGCTTTGTCTCTTCTGACTTTACTTTTTATTTCCCTTTTCAGTGCTGAGTATTTTTCCCGCTCTCCCTGCTTTCGAGCTTGACTTTTCTTTTCTGCCAGATCTATCACTTCCTGACTTATGTAGGGCTTAGCTTTTTTCCTTTTTTCTTCTTTTCCTAGTTTTTCTTCAGAGATTTTGGTCAGTGTGTTTTTTATGTCTGTCCAGATTTCATCAGGATATGAGTCATTTTCATCCCATACTTCAAGTAACTTTAAGAAACGATTACTTGTTTCTATACTGAATTCTAACGCCAGCTCAGGGTTTTCTAATTTTGATATGTCGAACTTTGGCGTAGTTTTGGTTTTAGGCTTCTTCAATATTTTCATTCTTAATTTGGTTGTCACAAGAATGTGATCCGTGTCGCAGTCTGTTCCAGGCTTTGTTTTTGCATTGAGGACAGTTGATTTCCAGGATCTGTCAATGATAATATAATCAATCTGATTACGACACCTGTCTCCTGGAGAGATCCATGTGTATCTTCTGCGCAGTGGTTGTTGGAAAAAAGTATTTGTGATGTTCATCTCATTTGCCTGACAAAACAGAGCCAGCATGTCACCTCTCTCATTTCGTTCTCCTAAACCATATGGTCCTATTCCACATTCTGTGTCAGCCCCCTCTCCAACTTTAGCGTTGAAGTCACCCATCACAATGCATATTTCCTTTTTGGGAATTTTGTCTCTGATAGTTTGGAGGTCATTGTAAAAATTTTCTATTTCTTCTTCTGAGCTAGTGGATGTTGGAGCATAAGCTTGAACTATGTTCAAAACAGCATATTTGGTATTTATTTTGACAGTGAGAAATCTGTCATTAATTGGATTATAGCTTTTCAGAGCTCCAGCATGCTTTTTGTCCAGCACAATTGCTACTCCTCTTGAGCCACCTTTTTCATTTCCACTATATACAACTGTATGCTCTCCTACAGTAAAAAGTCCCTGCCCACTCCATCTAACCTCACAGAGCCCTGTTATGTTCATCTTGCTCCTTTCTAATTCTTTGACTAGTAGGTAGAGCTTTCCTAATTCTAACATAGTCTGTACATTCCATGTCCCTATATTCAAATCCTTTTTTTGCATTTTTTTCTTTTTGTGATTTTGCATTTTTGAGGAGTTTCTACATGTCCGCTTCCAATAACCTCCGTCGGGTAATCCATTACCGTCATCACAGCTACCTTTCACAGACACGGACTCTCCCTCCCCAGTAGCCATTAAGTTCAGGTCCCCCCTGGGGGACTCAGAGGACACAGAACTATAACGTTTTCCATTTTGTAAGTTCATCATATGCAATGATTAGCAAAAGTACAAGCAAGTAGTTTGCGGGTGCCTTCTTGCCGCGCAGTGCACTTACAGTGCTGAGATCCTGACCATTGTTCCTTCGAAGAAATCATCTGCTCACGACATTGAAAAAGAAGCCATATATGAAAAGTGTATCTTCTTTACCCTCTTTTTCACCCATCCCCTGCTGCCAGGACTTGTTTGTATGCACCCCTTAGTCTGGCCCCTCCCCCAGCGACCTGTCCGGCTTGCTTGAAGCTGCCAGGGCCCACGAAGTCCCCGCCGGCATAGCTCCTGGGATCGTAAGGACACACAAGCTCCCCCGCCACAACAAGGCTGATGCAATTGGAGGGTACAGCTCACTGTACAGCTCAGTATTAATCCTCTGTTTCCCTTGCCACTAGACTAAGGAATGCGGAAACATATAGCTACGGGGTAAGGTCAGACATCTGATACCTGACGTATGGTGCCAGGCTGGCCGACCAACTAAAAGGCGAAAAAGGGAGATACTGAAACAGCTGTGTGCGGCAAGGCACCTGATGATGATGATCATTGTGGAACGTCTCTGTGCTGCCAGGGAACATCAACAGCAAGACCCTGTCGAGCCACCTGCCCCCCTTCACCGCCTTGTTCGTTTGCCTGGAAAGAAGGAGAGGGACTGTGGCGTGTGCAGTGACAGACAGGGTGGTGGGGGGAGGAAGAGGTCGAGGCGCTGGTGCCCTGGATGTGATGTTGGCTGCCATGAAGACTGCTGGCCCCATCTGGAGCACTACCGACGAATACAACAACGTGGTCGGAAGCGGCGCCATGATCCAGACGCAGATGGTGAAGACATCTGACAGTTCATCTGGTTTGGCTGTGAGCAGACTCTGTGATTTCTCAGTGGTGAGCACTTGCGTGTTATTGTCAGTCATTTACAGTGACCCAGACTGGGCAACGGAAAAACAAGACATGACTGAGGCTATGGGTGCGCTTTTATTGCAGTGTATACACAAAATACATTGTGCATTATATTGGCAAGTGTATGCTTTTTTTGGAAAGCTTACATGTTTTTCTTCACATTGGTGTAGTTTTTATGGTCGGTGGCAGCTTTGTTTTTGATAAAATGAGGTGGTCCCCCAGCAAATACTCTTTGACCTTATTTCAGTCGGCGGCCATTTTGAGTCACATGATCACCACAGCGCCATCACAATAGAATGTATACAGTTGCGTGTGAACATTTATAAGCTTCAAGAAAATGTATACTTTTTATATGATTTGTTCAGTAGTTCTCCTATAACTAGAAATTTCTAAGTGTCACTGAAAATGCTGTGCCACTGAAGCAAGTTACTAGTGCCACAAATAGGGTTAAATGCATTTTTGGCTCCAGGGAGGTGAGATATGAGGAAGCAATTTTAGGTAATTTATGCCCGTTATATGTTTTGGTGTCCTTAGGTATGCTTAAATTTGTATTCAGGTGTTTTTTAAATCCCTTGTTTAATAAATTGGACGGATTATGTGCATGAGTGCATTTGATATATGTGACCTGTTTTCACGAATGGGGTCACAACTTAATTTTGGGGGGTATAGAGATATATATATCACTGGAAAGCAGAAGAAATGCTCTTTCCAATGATGTATAATTCAACTGTCTAACTGGAAAATCGAGCGAGTTACAGTAATTTAAAGGGAGTGGGACGGCCATTTTGAGAAAAGCAGAGTTAAAGAAGGACAACAAAATTCTCTGCTTTTTCCTTAGCAACCAGTATTCTGTCTTCATCAAACTTAGTGAAGTGATAGATAAAGTGATTCTGCACTACATACTAGCTATTTCGCGAGCTGATTCCAACGGTATGCGATATGCTGAGGCCCTGTACGGTTTCATGGCCTAAATTAAAGCTCAAACACACGCATTTTCACGGAAAAAATCTGCACATTCTCGATGGGTTATCACTTTAAAATGTGATTTTAACACTCTTTCAGCCCAAATTTCACTTAATCTTTGCCATAATTAATAGATTAATGGTCAGACAATGTGTAGGAACAAAAATCTCAAATCACCCAGATCGACCCTCACCACCTTTTCAGGCCCGTATCTCAGTTCACACGTTGCGACTTGTGACCCCGTTCGCAAGAACCAGTCACATATGTACTTAATTTTCTTTTTTTGTTGTTTTTCTTGTTGAAGTTTTGTATGTTTTGTAGCAGTTATAGTCCTGATATGGCTCTGTGCTGTCAGCTGGGTTTTAAACAACAATAACAATAAACAACAATAACAATAAACAACAATATACAACAATAACAATAAATAACAATAAACAACAATAACAATAAACAACAATAATAATAAACAACAATAACAATAAACAATAACAATGAACAAACAACAATAAACAACAATAATAATAAACAACAATAACAATAAACAACAATAACAATAAACAAACAATAACAATAAACAACAATAAACAATAACAATAAACAATAACAATAAACAACAATAACAATAAACAACAATAACAATAAACAACTAAACAATAACAGTAAACAACAATAACATAAACAACAATAAATAAATAACAATAAACAATAACAGTAAACAACAATAACAGTAAACAACAATAACAATAAACAACAATAACAATAAACAACAGTAACAATAAACAACAATAAAGTAAACAACAATAACAGTAAACAACAATAACAATAAACAACAATAACAATAAACAACAATAACAAAAACAACAGTAACAATAAACAATAACAAAAACAACAATACAATAAACAACAATAACAATAAACAATAACAATAAACAACAGTAACAATAAACAGTAACAATAAACAACAATAACAATAAACAACAATAACAATAAACAACAGTAACAATAAACAACAATAACAATAAACACACAATAACAATAAACAACAATAACATAAACAACAATAACAATAAACAACAAAACAATAAACAACAATAACAATAAACAACAATAACAATAAACAACAATAACAATAAACAACAATAAACAACAGTAACAATAAACAACAATAACAATAAACAACAATAACAGTAAACAACAATAACAGTAAACAACAATAACAATAAACAACAATAACAATAAACAACAATAACAGTATAACAACAATAACAGTAAACAACAATAACAATAAACAACAGTAACAATAAACAACAATAACAATAAACAACAATAACAATAAACAACAATAACAATAAACAACAATAACAATAAACAACAATAACAATAAACAACAATAACAATAAACAACAATAACAATAAACAACAGTAACAATAAACAACAATAAACAACAGTAACAATAAACAACAATAACAATAAACAACAATAACAGTAAACAACAATAACAGTAAACAACAATAACAATAAACAACAATAACAATAAACAACAATAACAATAAACAACAGTAACAATAAACAATAACAATAAACAACAATAACAATAAACAACAATAACAATAAACAATAACAATAAACAACAGTAACAATAAACAGTAACAATAAACAACAATAACAATAAACAACAATAACAATAAACAACAGTAACAATAAACAACAATAACAATAAACAACAATAACAATAAACAACAATAACAATAAACAACAATAACAATAAACAACAATAACAATAAACAACAATAACAATAAACAACAATAACAATAAACAACAATAACAATAAACAACAGTAACAATAAACAACAGTAACAATAAACAACAATAACAATAAACAACAATAACAATAAACAACAATAACAATAAACAACAATAACAATAAACAACAATAACAATAAACAACAGTAACAATAAACAACAATAAACAACAGTAACAATAAAAAACAATAACAATAAACAACAATAACAATAAACAACAGTAACAATAAACAACAATAACAGTGTTTACAGTTATTCTTACTATATTTTTAGTCGTAATATTGTATATCCATTTCATCATTATTACAATCAGTAATAAATGAGTTTGTGCTCATTTAACCCTTTGACTCCCGCACCCTGTCCACCAGCGTGTTGAATTGTCAAGCAGGCTTGCAAAGCAAAAACTTAACCTGCTGATTCCCTCACCCTGTCCACCAGCATGTTGAATTGTCAAGCAGGCTTGCAAAGCAAAAACTTAACCTGCTGATTCCCTCACCCTGTCCACCAGCTTCCTGCAGGAAGTTGGTGGATAAGGTGCAGGAGTCAAAGAGTTAATTTTTTTTTTTCAGGTGGTGTATAGGGTGCGGGAGTCAAGGGGTTAACAGGACAGTACTTGTTTGATGTTCACTCCTTTCGCATTGACTGATACTTTCTTTTTATATTTGTCTGTTACATTAGGCATGACGGACGAATGAAGAACCAGGAACAGAAAGCCCTAGAGTCAAGCATCCCCTTGCCACCAACCAAGAACACAGCAAGTTGTCCACCAGCCAACCAGCCCCTAAAAACCCTTCAGACAAGCAGTGCTCAGAAGGTAACTGTACATCTTCCCGAAAACACTGCGGGCCAGGCGAACTTCGAAAGGCTGCAACCACCACCACCATCACCACCACCACCACCACCACCACCACCATCATCTGCTGTGCCCCTGCAGGTTGTTCAGACATCATCCGGACAACCTGTTGTGATTGTACCACAGGTACAAGGCCTTCAATCGCCAGCAGTCATCAGGTTGACTCAGGTTGGTTCTGGTGCAGCTCAGCCACCCCTTGTCAGTCAACGTCCAGGATCCAACTTCCCCAGCATTGCTCCAAAACCCAGTGTTGAACCACAATATTTTACCGTAGACCCTAAAACCGGTCTTCTCATACCAAAGTCATTCAATCACCTTCATGCAGCGAGACGTTCTACCAACCTTCCAGGTTCTCGTAGCCTTGTTGAACCACAACATTTTACCGTAGACCCTAAAACCGGTCTTCTCATACCAAAGTCATTCAATCACCTTCATGCAGCGAGACGTTCTACCAACCTCCCTCCAGGTTCTCGTACCACCGCTTGGAGACGGAAACGTGCGAAGGAGGAAAATCCTCTTCATGTCGTCAAGCCGAGAAAGGTCAGTTCATGCAGTCAGTGTGGAAAGGAGCGTGGCAGTGACCACAAACAGTATTATGGACAGTGGTGGTGCCCTGACAACTCAGCCCTATCCTTTGAGGAATGGATGCATAAACAGAAAGAGGCTCGCCCCATCAAAAAACGAAAAAACTCCTATGCTGTTTCAACTGCCACCCCCACCTATGGACTAATCCCTCAGAATGTCCAGTTGTCGTTATGAGGATTTTCCTCCATTGTCCTTAAGCCAACCAGGTCCCCAAAACCCTCCACAGCCGTTGCCATCCCCACTGGGTTAGAATCTTCATTGTCCGCTGGTTGAAGACAGTACAAATGTGAAAACCACCAAACAACATACCTCACGTAGGTCCTAAAAGATGTTTTTCAGGCTCAGAAGTTCATGCTGGCAGTCTTCATCGATCTGCTGAAAGCTTTTTACAGGGCTTAAAACATTCCGCGTCTGGGCGGAATTCCGTGATTTCGGTTTGTCAAAAAAAAAAAAAGTTGATCTCTGTTATATGAGACTGAACTTTAAAAGTGTTTGATGCAATTACTGACTTTGTGTGCTCCAACTTCAAACTTGATATTGTGTTGATCATTTAAATTAAACCTGAAAAGTGAAACTTACTGAGCAACCCAAGAAGTAGATTTTATCCAAAGACTACAGTTGGTGAACAACTGTTAAACACTCAAGTTAAAGGGTGAGTGTTCATTTTATTATTATGTTTTTAACCCCTTCTCCCCTTTTCCCAAATATATCTTCCTGTAATAATTATGTGTTTACAGCAATTCTTATGCACTAAATATCTCTTGAAATTATGTCCAGAAAGCGCGAAATGGCATAGATTTACACTTGGTTTTTAAAAAATTTGTGCCAGAAATTTCCTCTTTTCTGTCTCTCTCTTTGTTTCTGCCTTGTTCCTTTGCTTTCTGTCATTTCCTCTGTCATTTTCTGCCTTAATGGTCCATTCACCTGTATGTGTTCGATAAAGTCTTGTATATTTTTTTTAGGATTGATAACTGGCTACATGTATTCAGTGCATTTTTGGCTCTAAGGAGGTGAGATCTGCAGAAGCAATTTTTGGTAATTTATGCCCATTTTTATATATGTTGTGGTGTCCTTAGGTATACTTAAATTTGTATACAGGTGTGGTTTTTAAATCCCGTGTGATAAATTGGACGGAGTAGTCAGCACCAGGGGCATGGCCTTAGGTTTTGTGCACAATGCATTGATTGTGTACTTACATTTCCTTTGCCTCTTTTTTCCCTTTTAAAGTTTTGTGCATGGTTTTGAAATGGTTATAGCGCTGAAGTGCAGTGCTGGACTTTGACCCTTTAACTCCCACAGCCTGTCCACCAGTATCCTTCATTGTCAACCATGTTTACATAGCAAAAACTTAACCCTTTGACTCTCTCTCCTATCCACCAGCTTCCTGTGTAGGAATGAGGTCAGCGTGGCCATGTGACACTGAGTCAATGGGTACACATACAATGTGGCTAGCGTTTCGAAACCACCCCCATCAGAGAATAAGCCTGACCTTTGCTTACCAGCAACTGGCTGTCATGCATGCAGTTTCACCGAGTGGCCCAGGTGCAGTGAGAAAGACTAGCGTGTTGCCAAAGGTTTTAGCTATTTCATCGCAGCAAAATAATAATAATATATAATATACAATATTTTATATAGCGCAAAATCTTGATAAAATCAAATCTAAGCGCTAAAACAGACACACACGCACACACATGCACGCATGCACGCACACACACGCCACCACACCCACACACGGCTATAAATGGGGAGAAAGAATAAAAGCAATGGAAAATTATAGAGAGCATATTATATACAATTATATATTACAATGTGATTTCCCCTCCGAGTAGAGACAGGCTGCAGAGGGGATTGAGTGAGGTCAGGATTTTATGCAGATGAGAAAAGGTGAGTTTTGAGAGCGGACTTGAAGGAGACAAAAGTAGGTTGCTGACGGACTGAGAGAGGAATTTGTTCCAGGAAAGCGGACCAGAAACAGAGAAGGCTCGTGGACCATAGGTATTGAGCTTAGTGCGTGGAAAGCGAAAAGTCAGGATCGGAGGCAGAGCGGAGGGTACGTGAGGGAACATAGATCTCAAGTAGGCTTGACAAGTAATCAGGGGCTGCGTTATTGAGGCTTTTGTAGCACATGGTGTCTAGTTTGTACTGTATGCGCTTTGATACAGGGAGTCAGTGAAGTTGTGCCAGGAGAGGAGATATGTGGTCAGCTTTTTTCTTTTTTAGCACATATTGAGACAAACTTTAGGTGAACTCTGACTGACCCACTTTTTAGACTGGGTAATGGGGGAGGGGGGAAGTGATGAGGAGATGGAGGTTTTGTTTACAGCATTCAGCTGTTGGCTAATGGAGCACATTTCAGTGAAGCTTGATTATAGATTATACTTTTATAGCGTGGGGTACATGGCCGGCTCAAACACGAGAGTCCAGTGCAACGTGTGGTTATCAGAATTAGTTTTCTGTCAGTGTTTCTGTCGTTTGGGAGGAAATGAAAAAAAGATGCTGGGCGTGGCAGAGTGGTGTGTGTGTGTGTGTGTGTGTGTGTGGTGTATTTATTTTCTTAGAATATTTTTGTTTATTTTATTTTTTTTATCTTATCCATATTGTATGAAAATAAATTGTATGTATGAAATTTATATGTCAATTTTATGGCCTATTCTTCACTAACCAGAGCATCAAATACAGTTGAAACTATCATAAATGGATAGTCCTATCATTTCTATTTCAGCAAAAAAAAAAGAGTTATGATCACTTTCATACAATAATTTGCATGCAAGAATTTTTTGTTAAGTATTACCCTACCCATGCAAAAATCACTTGGCAAATAGTATCAGGGCAGTTTCTTCATGTTCTTTTTCCTTTTCTTATTTGGGGACAGGGGTGTTATTTTGGGTCAGCATGTATGGAACTTTGCCAAGTGGGACAAAACACATCTGTCCGGTTATGGTTGGTTTACCTGGGCCTGTGTGCGTATTTTTGCATGATTTTTGCACTTGGGATGTGAACAGATGTTCTGTCAACTTGTGTTTGTGGCCTGAGGTATGGTTTATATGGGCCTGTGTATGTGTAAATTTTTGCGTGCTTTCTGGACTGTTTTTTGTGAACACTAGTTCTGTCAACTTGTTGGGTTGGCTGATAAAAAGAGTTTCTGTGTGAGGAGTCAGTTGGTGTTCTGGGGCCCTCTGCTACAGTCGGTATGCAGCCAGGGTGGTTAGGGCCAGTTTTGGTCAGAGGTTCCACTTGTAGTTGGACTTTGTGTCCTAGAAGTGAGGAGTTTCTGTGTAACAGGATGTGTAACCAGGAGTCAGTTGACGTCTGTCCCCTTCTGCTATGGTCGGTGTGCGGTTAGGGTGGTTAGGGCCCGTCACTGATTTTGTAGTTCGACGTTGTGTTTTAAGAAGTGAAAGAATTTCTGCTGCCTTGGTCTGATGAGTAGCTTTCCATATACCTCACAGTCGGTAGGGGTAGGTTGTTTCCTTATTTCGTCGGTGTAGAGGGGTAAAAGTCGGTAGTGTCCTGCGCCACGGTCGTCGTTCCTGTCTGTGATGGCCCAAGGCTCTACGAAAAGGGCGGACATGTCCAGCTGCGGTAACGACGGGCGTGCGGAGCAAGTATGGCTGGTGGGCGTTTCTGCAACAGCAACTTCTGGCAGGATTCGGCAGTAACCACCACGTTCTTAGCCTACTGCCTGGCTGTTCGTCTCGGCTTGTTTCCTTGAAACGTCCTTTGTGGGATTCATCATTCTGTGGATTCGAGGGTCTTCGCTCTGTTTTCAACGTTCGTTCAGTCAGCACCTGTTCGCCATTCAAGTGTTTGTGAGCCTTAAGAGAAACTTTGGAATCATAGCGTCGGAACGTTGTGTAAGACTGTGAACCCTTCGTGAGTCTTAAAGTGTTTTCCTCCTCATGAGGGTTGCTACACATGTGAAGTGAGGATCGGAAGCAATCGGAACAAATGTACATGGTTGAACGCATTTATTCTTTGTTGACAGTTATCTTTTGTGTGCGCGTGCGTTATGATGTCATTCTAAGTGATTTGGGTGTTTTTTTGAGGATTTGAAATGTATGCAATGTCTGTTTTTTGTAGTATTACTTGAGTAGTGCTATATCCTCGTTTATGATATGTATGAATGATGCGTCATGTCATGTTGTTTGTGATTAAATAAAATTTGTGTAAATGTATTTTGTCCAGTGATTTCCTTATTTGGTTTGTGAAAGATAGGTCTGTTTCTCTGTTTTTCCACTCTAGTTCAAGCCTAAGCAAGCTTGACAAATAGCAAAAGCAAAACAATGTACTTGGCACTGAAGGGATTAATGGATGGTCAGTATGGCTGGAACTTGGAAGATGCTGCTGTATCAGAGGGTCTCCCAAGGAGGAGTTCTCTCCCCTACTTTGTCCATACTCTCCATCAGTGACACAGTGCTGTATGCAAATTTATAACCTTGAAGGCTAACCTGTTGCAGGGAAATGTATGCAAAGTTCTGTTGTAACCCTTCAGAGTCTCAGCATGGGCTGACTGCTGGTGTGTAACCGGCGAAAGACCGAATGCAACAGCTCCTCTTTCTCGCTCTCCCCCAAATCACACCTTGGTAGATCTACCCTTCAAAAGCGTTCTTACCAACAAATACATATCGATTAACACGAAGAAGAGAATTCTTGAATGTTAGATAGAACCGATACTGTTACACGGTTGTGAGGCATGGACACTCAACACGCAAAGCCAGAACAAGATTGAGGCAGCAGAGATGTGGTTTTTAAGAAGAACATTGAGAGGCATAAGATACAAGAGAGTGAAGTCTGCCTCATAGAGATAATTACCATCATCAAATTATTGTTTAGAATGCATTGGGTGCATATAAAAACAGAAACAACGACAACAGAACAACATCAAAAAACAACAACAAATCAAAAATATATAAATAAAAGTAAATAAAAACAGAACAAAAACGAAACACATTTTTTTAAATTAAAAAAAAAAAAAGAAATAAAAAAGAAATAAAACAATTTTACAATCGGTATCAAAATCGGAACAGGTGGGTGGCTTCCTTCTAAAACCTGGGCACAACCGACTGAACAAACATTTAGAAAAATGAGAGTTGTGCCCATCCTTGTGTGGTGTGCTTGTGGTGGGACAGAGCAGGACACAAACCAACGACCCACAGGTCTGCAGGAATGTCTGGTTACTGACACACCTCAAGTGTCGATTCCATGCTGACACATCTACAGTGGTCCACCCTAGCAGACAGAAGAAGAGTGGCAAGGCTGACCACCTTCTTCAAATACCACCGAGAAGAGGTCAGCATCAACACCTCATTCAGGCCCACACCAAACACCCCAGCACGGTCCACAAGACGGTCACACAGGGAGACGTATCTCCTCCCTGCCTGCAAAACGAACTACAGGAAGTACTCCTTCTCCGAGGACTGTCAGAGACTGGAACAGTCTGCCCCCTGAGGTTATCTCCTCAGTCTCGGTGGAGTGCTTCAAAGTCCTGAATCTGACCAGCCAGCCCCCCCTCCCCCATCCCTACCACCACCACCCACCCCAAAAGCCCCCTACTGCCAGTTCTACATACCAACAATCTAGCTAGTGGAAACCCCCAGTTCTATACACATCAGAACCATCAAAATGATGATGGTGGATGTTTAAAGAAAGAAGAAGAAGAAGAGGAGGTGTAGCCAAAGTTGACTGCCCTTGAGGCGAAGCTGGGTCTGTGGATGCTTTGCAGATGACAGCCAGCTTCAGTTTGGGTATAATGGCAACCAGCAAGAACACAGACCTTGGCAACCTTCTTTCAAGAAAAAACTGGCAAAAAGGAGGAAAGGCAGACCAAGGAAGAAAGGCAGACCTCCAATCTCATACATCGAGGACATAACCAACATCATCATCATCATCATCATCATCATCATCATCATCATCATCATCAAGTGCCTTGCCACATGGTGTTGGCGATCATGGACTTCCATCTGTCTCTATCTCTTGTTGCCTCAAGCATCTCTTCCACCATCTTGTCCTCAGCCACTCTGCAAGTCCGTCTAGTATCTTCTCCCTTTGTCTACCTGGTGCTCTCTTCCCCTAAATATTCAGGAAATTGTCCACTGAAGTTAAGACAGAGCGGCCTGGAGGGAGACGGTGGTGTCTTAAGTGTGCAGCGGCCAACATCAAACCTGGTGACACTGACAGGTGAGACAGGTGAAATGATGGCAAGATGTAGTAGAATCCTCAGTAAAGATCACCCACACCACACCTGATCCCTTAAAAAAATGTGTGTATACATGTATGTGATGTGTAATGTATGTGTGTGTGTGTGTTGTAAGTGTGTGTGTATGTGTGTGTGTGTGTATATGTGTGTGTGTATAGTGTGTGTGTGGTAGTGTGTGTGTATGTGAGTGTGTGTGTATGTGAGTGTGTGTATGTGTGTGTGTCAGTGTGTGTGTGTGTGTGTGTATGTATCTACATGGCCTCAATGCAAACAAGCACATCACCAAAAAGAAAAGAATATATATATAGGCCCTACATAGTATATCTATATGTGTATGTATATGTACATGTATATATTAAATCATCTATCTATCTATCTATATGAATTAAACACTACAATAACAATAAATGATTGACATGTGTTTGGATGGCCTCTTTACAAAAATATATGATACAAAAACAAATAAGTACATTACATCGATAAACAATAGCTATCACAACAATAGATAAATGACAAGTTTTTAGATGGCCTTCAAACAAAAATTAATGATAAAAAAAAAGAAAGAAATAAGTAGGCCTACTATAAGTTGATAAACAATAACCAACACAACAACAATAAATAAATGACATGTTTGGATGGCCTCCATATACAAAATAAATAAGTACCGTACATTACATTGATAAACAATAACGAAAATAACAGTAAATAGATCTAAATGACAAGACCGTGTTTGGATGATCGCCATAAAAAATGAATAGTATGAAAATGAATATGTAGCCCACATCAAAGTGATAAACAATACCCAACACAATAACAGCAAATAAGTGACAAGACTTTGGATGGCTTCAATAGAAAAATCTATACCCAGGTAAGTAGGCCTATATGAAATAAAGAATAAAATAAACAAAGAAGTAAACAAGAACAGTTTTAGTAGAATTGCACGATTTGAAAAGAAATAAGTGAACTAGAACAGTTAAAAAAAAAAAGAAAAACCTGCGCTAACACAGATTAAGATTTTCAAAAACACACCACAACACAAAACCACTGACAAAACAAAAGTCGTTCTGACAGAAAGGGATTACATGCCACCGGTTTACTTACGCTTTCAAAACGGCACTACTTTATTAGTTGCGAAACACAGCAGCTTTTATTAGTTCAGTTTAGTTCTGTAAGTTTTAAAGTCCTACCACTCGCAGAGTATACGAAGACTAGCGTAAAAAATTGTTCAAAGAAGCCTTAAAAAATGTTTAGTGCATTGTGAGAGACCAATGCTTTTTTCGGTTCTCCTGATCCACCGAATGGATTATGGATGAATTGGATGAAGCTTTTATCCCGGCAATGACACGTTTTATTCTTAGCCCCCAGCGACGTCACCAATTTATTTTTCAGTCGTGATCGGGCGAAGGCGAAGGTTTTAGTGACGGTTGCTGGATTACGTCCCTTGCGTCTCAAGCGCGCAGAGTGCTTTTATCGTTAGATTGTAGAATAGAAAGCGGCTTTGATCCCTGTCATTTTCTACTTTCGAGGTCGTTCAAACAACCCAGTGGTTGAAGTTAAGGCAACATTGGGAGCTTCCGACTGCTAAGTGGTAAAACTATAGTAAGGGGAAAGGAGCTGACAGCTAGACTATGCGAGCTGTTGGCAGGGTGGGCTTAGATGTCTGTGGGTGGGCTGCCCGAAAGAGAGAGAGAGAGGGACCAGAGCGGGGCGCGAGAGTTGTCTTCCGTTCTGTTTTGGTCCAGAGCACAGACATCTAAGATATAGACTGCGCGCGCCTGTCTGCGAGCGTTGAGGCGAAATGGCCCCACCGCTGGCTGCGAGTGGCAGCCATTTTGGGGACCTACCAGCGCTCAGCAGTCTGTTGCTTACTCTGTGTAAATGAATGACGGACAGAGGAGAAAGCCAGGCTGTATCGTTTAAATATTTTTTTTAAAGAAATATCCGATGACCCATTATTAGGGTGCGTGTGGTGAGTGTGTGTGCGTGTGTGTGTGTTTGTGCGCGCGCGCGCGTGCATGCATATATGTGTGTGTGTGTGTGTGTGTGTAAAGTTTGGCTCTCTCTTCTGCATACACACACACACCACACGCACAGGCACGCACGCGCACACACACACACACATACACACACACACACACGCACGCACGCACACACACACACGCACGCACGCACGCACGCAACACACACACACACACACGCATGCACACACACACACACTTACCTATGAAACGATTTCCCTTTTCTTTTTCTGTTTGAACAGCCCCATGCCACACAAAAGGTTCCAGACATTTCCGTTCCTCAAATGGTCAAGCATTTGATATTACCAGAAAGCTCAAAACGTGATCTTTGCGAGCATACTATTTTCAAATAAGAACATCCAACACTTATACGCATCGCTACGACAAGAACAATGCCAGACTCATGCTCACGTCCCAGTGGTAACGGTACTGTGCTGCACTGAAGTCTAAAGTAACCTTTGACACCTCTCTCTCTCTCGCTCTCTCTCTCTCTCTTTCACACACACACACACACACACACACACACACACACACACACACACACACAGAGCGAGAAAGAGAGAGAGAGAGAGAGAGAGAAAGTGAGTGTGTGTGTGTGTGAGAGAGAGAGAGAGCAGTCAATTTAGATGGTAAAGATTACAATAACTAGTGAATTCCCACGCCTTGTAGGGGCCTACCTAGTAGACAGTTTATCAATAAGATAGTGCAGACCTAACACATGGCATTGGAATTTCTTGGTCAGGGGGGGTCACTTTATTCCGTTATCAGTCAAAGCATCAAGTGTAAAGCTACACCAACTAAACAGACTGTCCCTTAGCTATGACCTTCTGCTAAACAGTACTGGTAGTTGTTCCCGATATTTTTTTTAACGGTGATACACGTTTTTCAGTCAAATTAACACGCGGGTCATTACTAAATTGTACTACGCCCAGCTGCCGAGAGCGAGCAGACCGGTCCTCGGTAAATGGTGGCGCTATGGGGCCACTCGCAGGCAGGCGCGCGCAGTCTATATCTTAGATGTCTGTGGTCCAGAGGCGGGGTTGAACCTGGTTGGTGCGAGTTGTGTGGCTATGTCCCGGGGTTTGTCATCTCCCCCACCTTGCCATTCGGTTTGTAAACAAGGTAATTAATGACTGGGTCCGAATGGGCCATGCGAGAATGGACAGCCCCCCCCCCCCCCCCTTTTTTTTTTTTTTATTTCTTCTTTTTTTTTTTTTTTTTTTACGAAATGACTGTCGATTGGCGTCGGGAGCTTGAGAGGTGAGTGTCCTGAGAGTGGTGAGGCATTGGCGCACCCTTGTGGTGTTTCTAGTTAAATAAAGCGGCTGTGATCCTTGCTACTTTCTACAAATCTGTGATAAATTTCATTCCTTCATCACCAAACTGCAGCCTCGCAAAGACGTAGAACTGTACAGATTTCTTGTTGAAACTAGAAAGACTGCATTCTGAAGCACATGGAAATGAAACGTATTGTTAACAAACCAAAACTAGTGTGGCTGCCTGCGTTCAAACAAACAGGAACCAGAAAAACACGAAAAAAGAATCAGAACGCGTATTTGATACAGCACAAGACAGGCGCAAATTTTCGGCCAACTGGCTTTTGTCAAGCGTTAATGTAAGATCACAAACAAACACAGATACAAAAATTTCGGGGAAAAAGACTGAAACTTCCTTGCTGCTTACAAACCAAATGACAAGGTGGGGAGATGACAAACCCCGGGACATAGCCACACAACGTGCACCAACCAGGTCCTTTTCTACCAAAAGACGGACAGGCAAAAACTAACATCCGAACTTCATCATCATCATCAGGTGCCTTGCCGCATGGCGTTGGCGATCATGGACTTCCATCTGTCTCTATCTCTTGTTGCCTCAAGCATCTCTTCCACCCTTCTTGTCTTCAGCCACTCTGCAAGTCCGTCTAGTATTTTCTCTCTGGATCTACCTGGTGCTCTCTTTCCCTCCAGCTTTCCTGTTGTGACATTCTAACTTATATCTGCAAAAAAAGCTGATACACAGGCCAGTGGCCTATGTCATGGACCCAATTACTGATCAACGCCCTTCCCAAGAAATGAAATCTCCAACACTGCCAGAACCACCACACTATAAGTAAGATCAGCCATATCAGCAAAAGTAATGCTCAAAACTGTTCTGAAGACAGCCGCATGCAGGTACCATTATTGCCGAAGAAAAGGCCGGATTTCACAAGGGCAGAAGTACAAATCTTTAACCTGCCCACAATATCCGAAAAAAGCCTCCAACACTAGATGGGGTTTTTACTATATATTCATAGATTTCACAGAACGCGGTTGACAGAGTCTAGTGAGAGGAGAATAGGCCACAGTAAAGTACATTTACATCAGACAAAAACTAGTACCACCATCTAGCAACTATAATCCAAAGTAGCTGGGCCAACACACACACACAGTTACTATTGAAGAATGTTCGTTACATCAGCTGGGATTCCGGGGGCTCTTTCAGTATAAATAGTATCCCCACCTTCTGGAAATCCTGTGCTAGAAATTTCCTCTGTTCTGTCACTCTCTTTGTTTCTGCCTTTTTGCTTTACTTTCTGTCATTTCTACCTATCATTTTCTGCCTTAATGGTCCATTCATCTGTATGTGTTCGATAAGTTTTATGTACTTGATAATTGGATACATGCATTAAGTGCACTTTTGGCCCTAAGGAGG
>JAPXFY010000034.1:35268809-35273809 GCA_030674185.1 Monoplex corrugatus
CTTATGAATAGCATGGTTGACAATGCTGGATACTGGTGGATAGGCTGCGTGAGTCAAAGGGTTAATTTCTAGAAGCTGGTGGATAGGGAGAAGTAGTGAAAGGATTACAAACAAATCTGAATGACAGCATTGACAGTATGTAAACGATGTACGTAATATTCTTCTGAGGGTGACTTTGAAGGCATTCCGTTCTTGTGGTTCTAAGGCTGTATGATATGGGCTTCGTCTGTTTTCTAAGGCTGTAAGATATGGCTTCGTCTGTTTTCTGACTCTAAGATAGGGGCTTCGTCTGTTTTCTAAGACTCTAAGATATGGACTTTGTCTGTTTTCTAAGACTTTAAGATATGGGCTTGTCTGTTTTCTAAGACTGTAAGATATGGGCTTTGTCTGTTTTCTAAGACTGTAAGATATGGGCTTTGTCTGTTTTCTAAGACTGTAAGATATGGGCTTCGTCTGTTTTCTAAGATATGGGCTTCGTCTGTTTTCTGAGACTGTAAGATATGGGCTTCGTCTGTTTTCTAAGACTGTAAGATATGGGCTTCGTCTGTTTTCTAAGATATGGGTTTCGTCTGTTTTCTAAGACTCTAAGATATGGGCTTTGTCTGTTTTCTAATACTCTAAGATATGGGCTTCGTCTGTTTTCTAACATATGGGCTTCGTCTGTTTTCTAAGACTTAAGATATGGGCTTTGTCTGTTTTGATGCTGTAAGATATGGGCTTCGTCTGTTTTCTAAACTAGACTTCTGTTCAAGATATGGGCTTCGTCTGTTTTCTAAGACTCTAAGATATGGGCTTCGTCTGTTTTCTAAGATATGGCTTTTTAAGTATGGGCTTCGTCTGTTTTCTAAGACTCTAAGATATGGGCTTCGTCTGTTTTCTAGACATAAGATATGGGCTTCGTCTGTTTTCTAAGACTATGGGCTTCGTCTGTTTTCTAAGACTCTAGATATGGGCTTCGTCTGTTTTCTAGGACATAAGATATGGGCTTCGTCTGTTTTCTAGCGTAAGATATGGGCTTCGTCTGTTTTTCTAAGACTCTAAGATATGGGCTTCGTCGTTTCTAAGATATGGGCTTCTCTGTTTTCTAAGATATGGGCTTCGTCTGTTTTCTAAGACTCTAAGATATGGGCTTCGTCTGTTTTCTAAGATATGGGCTTCGTCTGTTTTCTAAGATATGGGCTTCGTCTGTTTTCTAAGACTCTAAGATATGGGCTTCGTCTGTTTTCTAGGACAGTAAGATATGGGCTTCGTCTGTTTTCTAAGACTCTAAGATATGGGCTTCGTCTGTTTTCTAAGAGTCTAGATATGGGCTTCGTCTGTTTTCTAGGACAGTAGATATGGGCTTCGTCGTTTTTCTAAGGCTGTAAGATATGGGCTTCGTCTGTTTTCTAAGACTCTAAGATATGGGCTTCGTCTGTTTTCTAAGATATGGGCTTCGTCTGTTTTCTAAGACTCTAAGATATGGGCTTCTCTGTTTTCTAAGATATGGGCTTCGTCTGTTTTCTAAGACTCTAAGATATGGGCTTCGTCTGTTTTCTAAGATATGGGCTTCGTCTGTTTTCTAAGATATGGGCTTCGTCTGTTTTCTAAGACTCTAAGATATGGGCTTCGTCTGTTTTCTAGACATAAGATATGGGCTTCGTCTGTTTTCTAAGACTATGGGCTTCGTCTGTTTTCTAAGATCTAGATATGGGCTTCGTCTGTTTTCTAGGACAGTAAGATATGGGCTTCGTCTGTTTTCTAAGCTGTAAGATATGGGCTTGTCTGTTTTCTAAGATCTAGATATGGGCTTCGTCTGTTTTCAAGATGGGCTTCTCTGTTTTCTAAGATAGGCTTCGTCTGTTTTCTAAGACTCTAAGATATGGGCTTCGTCTGTTTTCTAAGATATGGGCTTCTCTGTTTTCTAAGATATGGGCTTGTCTGTTTTCTAAGACTCTAAGATATGGGCTTCGCCTGTTTCTAGACGTAAGATATGGGCTTCGTCTGTTTTCTAAGACTCTAAGATATGGGCTTCGTCTGTTTTCTAAGAGTCTAGATATGGGCTTCGTCTGTTTTCTAGGACAGTAAGATATGGGCTTCGTCTGTTTTCTAAGGCTGTAAGATATGGGCTTCGTCTGTTTTCTAAGACTCTAAGATATGGGCTTCGTCTGTTTTCTAAGATATGGGCTTCGCCTGTTTTCTAAGACTCTAAGATATGGGCTTCATCTGTTTTCTAAGATATGGGCTTCGTCTGTTTTCTATGACTCTAAGATATGGGCTTCGTCTGTTTTCTAAGATATGGGCTTCGTCTGTTTTCTAAGATATGGGCTTCGTCTGTTTTCTAAGACTCTAAGATATGGGCTTCGTCTGTTTTCTAGGACAGTAAGATATGGGCTTCGTCTGTTTTCTAAGACTCTAAGATATGGGCTTCGTCTGTTTTCTAAGAGTCTAGGATATGGGCTTCGTCCGTTTTCTAGGACAGTAAGATATGGGCTTCGTCTGTTTTCTAAGGCTGTAAGATATGGGCTTCGTCTGTTTTCTAAGACTCTAAGATATGGGCTTCGTCTGTTTTCTAGGACAGTAAGATATGGGCTTCGTCTGTTTTCTAAGACTCTAAGATATGGGCTTCGTCTGTTTTCTATGACTCTAAGATATGGGCTTCGTCTGTTTTCTAAGAGTCTAGGATATGGGCTTCGTCTGTTTTCTAGGACAGTAAGATATGGGCTTCGTCTGTTTTTTACGATTGTAAGATATAGGCTTCGTCTGTTTTCTAAGACTCTAAGATATGGGCTTTGTCTGTTTTCTAAGACTCTAAGATATGGGCTTCGTCTGTTTTCTAAGAATCTAAGATATGGGCTTCGTCTGTTTTCTAAGATATGGGCTTCGTCTGTTTTCTAAGACTCTAAGATATGGGCTTCGTCTGTTTTCTAAGATATGGGCTTCGTCTGTTTTCTAAGACTCTAAGATATGGGCTTTGTCTGTTTTCTAAGACTCTAAGATATGGGCTTCGTCTGTTTTCTAAGATATGGGCTTCGTCTGTTTTCTAAGACTGTAAGATATGGGCTTCGTCTGTTTTCTAAGACTCTAAGATATGGGCTTCGTCTGTTTTCTAAGACTGTCAGATATGGGCTTCGTCTGTTTTCTAAGACTGTAAGATATGGGCTTCGTCTGTTTTCTAAGACTGTAAGATATGGGCTTCGTCTGTTTTCTAAGACTCTAAGATATGGGCTTCGTCTATTTTCTAAGATATGGGCTTCGTCTGTTTTCTAAGACTCTAAGATAGGGACTTCGTCTGTTTTCTAGGACAGTAAGATATGGGCTTCGTCTGTTTTCTAAGACTGTAAGATATGGGCTTCGTTACTTTTTTAAGACTCCAGAATATGGGCTTCGTCTGTCTCCTTGTCCTGGTCGCCTTTCCTTCGTCTCTTGGTGAGCATCTTGCGGGTCCTCTTCTTGGGTTTGGGGGGTTCGTCTGGTGACTGTGGGGTCCTGCTGGCTTCTTCTGTCCTCTGGCTTTGGCTGGTGGAGTCTTGTGCAGCTTGTGGTTTGACGCCCTCTTCAACGTCAGTCTTCCTCCTCCTGTGTCTGCTGAGACTTGTCGTGCCTGACGTGTCTTCTGCTGGGTGCAGTTTGCGGGTCGGTGATTTCGCAGAGTCTGTCTCTGGCGGTTTTTGATGTGGGGGTTCCCCTTCCTTGGTCTTGGGATCTTCTTTTGTCAGATTTTGGGGTTCTTCTTGTTGTTGTTGGTTCTTTACGAGAAACTGTTTGTCCGTTTTCCCTCCTCGTTCCTGATTGTTGTCTTCCTGTTTTCGTTCTTCTTTTTCTCCACGTACTGGTTGAGGTTCCGTAGTCAGTGGCCTGGTTGGTTCTTGAACGTTCTTGCTTCTGTCTTCAACTTTTGCTGCAGATTGTGTTGCTTCATCAGATGCTTTTGCTGGGTCTTGTTTCCCTTGGGTCTTCTTTGGCTGGGTGACTTTCTCAGTGGAGCCTGATTCTTTGCTGACCTTGCTGGCCACGATGACGTCTTCGTAATACTTCTTGCGGTGTTGAACGGATTGATCTGAGGCGTCCCGAGTCTCCTCCTTCTTCTGGAAGACGCCCTCAAGGGTGGGGCGTGTAGGTGGCCTGCTTTGTTTGGTCTTTTTGTTGACCAGAGCATACTCATCACCCAGGGGTCCGACGCTGGTCTTGTCATCTGAGTCTTGTTCTGAAGACTTGGGAAGGTAGATCTTGGTGATGAAAGTGCCGGAATGCGACCCTGAAGACACCAGGCTCTGAAGGGAAGAGACAGACTTCTGGAAGTTTGAACTGGAGCCCGGATCATTGTCCTCATCCAACCCGGCATACTCTTCCAGAGGCGTGTCAGAGATCTGGGACGTCTGCCTTGCTGGTAAGTCACCGGCACTGTCCAGCCACGCGATGTCCACGCCCTGGCTTGACGAAGACACGGTGCTGTCCCTTTGTGACCGTGACCTTCTGGTGCGTGCAGGGACGGTGGGATAGTCGCTTCCACCATCACCGGCCACCGCCTCTCCTTCATCCAGAGACTTCAGATCTTTCTTCTCGTCACCATCCTCATCGCCATCATCACCACCATCATCATCATCATCATTATCATGATGGCGTGGTTCACCAGAGAAGAACGGGGATACCTCAGCCAGGGGCAGGGAAGAGTGATCAGCGCCATCTGCCGATTTCTGAAGGGATACGGTTGTCACGGGACGCGGCAAGTCAGATTCTGACGCCATCGCTACGTCACCGCCCTGTCCGCCAAATGACGACAGAGAGGGTAGGATCTGAGAGAAAGAGACGGGGGCGTCAGAGGGATCGATGCTCTTGAACTGGATGTCGGAGGAGACAGGAACCACTTCCACGAAGGGTAGGGGGGAATTGGAGGGGTCGTTGTCCTCTTCGGCCACGTAGGCCGCCATGGAGCCTCTGTGGGCCACCCGCGTGCATTCCACGTCTGCAACAAAAGTCAACATTTTGAACACGTGAAATGATGTGAAATGATGCCTCTT
>JAPXFY010000034.1:35276309-35283809 GCA_030674185.1 Monoplex corrugatus
TCTTTTTCTTGTGTTACTTTTCTGTCTTCTTTTTATTTTTTGTGTTTTGTTTTTCTTGTATCTATTTTTCTGTCTTTTTCTTGTGTTACTTTTCTGTCTTCTTTTTATTTTTTGTGTTTTGTTTTTCTTGTATCTATTTTTCTGTCTTTTTCTTGTGTCTTCTCCTTTATATTTACTTTTTCTTGCGTCTACTTTGTTGTGTCTTCTTTGTGTTGTACTTACTTTTCTTATGACTTCTTTTTCTTGTATATACAGTGGAAACCATTTATAACAGGACTGGTTATAACAGGAATCCGGATATAACAGGGCTTTTTTCAATCCCCATTTTTTCTTCCTCTTTGTCTCTATTAAAACTTATCGGCAATAACAGGGAGACAAGAGGGCTCGATCGGTTATAGCAGGGATGCCGAGACGGGCTCTGCAGCAGAAAGGCCTAGGCCTAGACTCAGCACGCCACGCAGTAGGCCTAGATCTAGATCTAGGCTAGCCTTGGTATACTGTGTACTGTACACTGAAAGAACGCTTCGCAATGCGAGCGTGATGCGCGCGCAAGCGTGTAGGCCTGAGGCCACTGAGTCAGTGACTGACTGCGCCATCATTCAGTTTGTAAGCTTACTGCACACTTACACCAGACCAGATCTAGGCCTAGATCTACTGTTTATCTTTCTATTTTCTTAGCTTTCTTGCTGATTCATGAGTTACAAAAGTCAAGAGTTAGTTGATCAGTCCTTATTTCCCTTGATATCTGATATAACAGGGATCTGATATAACAGGGATTTTGATTTGGTCCCATCATCCCTGTTATATCAGGTTTCCACTGTATTATTCTGTGTCTTCTTTTCCTTGTCTACTTTTCCTTGTGTCTACTTTGTTGTGTCTTCTTTGTGTTGTACTTACTTTTCTTATGACTTCTTTTTCTTGTATATATTATTCTGTGTCTTCTTTTCCTTGTGTCTTCTCTTCCATGTCTACTTTTCCTTGTGTCTACTTTGTTGTGTCTTCTTTGTCTCGTACCTACATTTCTTATGTCATATTTTTCTTGTATCTACATTTCTTATGTCATATTTTTCTTGTATCTACATTTCTTATGTCATATTTTTCTTGTATCTACATTTCTTATGTCATATTTTTCTTGTATCTACATTTCTTATGTCATATTTTTCTTGTATCTACATTTCTTATGTCATATTTTTCTTGTATCTACATTTCTTATGTCTTATTTTTCTTGTATCTACATTTCTTATGTCATATTTTTCTTGTATCTACATTTCTTATGTCTTATTTTTCTTGTATCTACATTTCTTATGTCTTATTTTTCTTGTATCTACATTTCTTATGTCTTCTTTTTCTTGTATCTACATTTCTTATGTCTTATTTTTCTTGTATCTACATTTCTTATGTCTTATTTTTCTTGTATCTACATTTCTTATGTCTTATTTTTCTTGTATCTATATTTCTTATGTCTTATTTTTCTTGTATCTACATTTCTTATGTCTTATTTTTCTTGTATCTACATTTCTTATGTCATATTTTTCTTGTATCTACATTTCTTATGTCATATTTTTCTTGTATCTACATTTCTTATGTCATATTTTTCTTGTATCTACATTTCTTATGTCATATTTTTCTTGTATCTACATTTCTTATGTCATATTTTTCTTGTATCTACATTTCTTATGTCATATTTTTCTTGTATCTACATTTCTTATGTCTTCTTTTTCTTGTATCTACATTTCTTATGTCATATTTTCCTTGTATCTACATTTCTTATGTCATATTTTTCTTGTATCTACATTTCTTATGTCTTCTTTTTCTTGTATCTACATTTCCATGTTTTCTTTTTCTTGTGTTTATTTTTTTTCCATAGTTTTTCTTATGTATTAATTTTCTTGTATCTCATTTTTCTTGTGCCTACTTTTTTGGTGTTCATTTCTTCTTGTGTCTAATTTTTTGGTGTTCACTTCTTCTTGTGTCTAATTTTTTGGTGTTCACTTCTTCTTGTGTCTAATTTTTTGGTGTTCACTTCTTCTTGTGTCTAATTTTTTGGTGTTCACTTCTTCTTGTGTCTAATTTTTTGGTGTTCACTTCTTCTTGTGTCTAATTTTTTGGTGTTCACTTCTTCTTGTGTCTAATTTTTTGGTGTTCACTTCTTCTTGTGTCTAATTTTTTGGTGTTCACTTCTTCTTGTGTCTAATTTTTTGGTGTTCACTTCTTCTTGTGTCTAATTTTCTTGTGTTTTCTTTCTCTTGTTGTCTAATTTTTTCTCTTCTTTTTGCTGTGTCTACTTTTCTACGTCTACTTTTTCTTGTGTTTTCTTTTTCTTGTGACTACGTTTTCTTGTATTTTCTTTTTTTCGTGAGTGTGCAAAGTGTTGTGCGTTTATTCTATGTTGTCTTTTGTATACATTTGACAAAGGCCAGGTAGCCAACACTTTGTGTCTGTCTTGTTTTGCTGTGTTAAACATGTGATATAGTTGTGTGTTCTTCTGACGGAATTGACGACTAAAATTGTCTATGATGATTGAAACAGAAAACGAAAAAGACGTGAAAAAACCTCCCATTTTGGTCAGTGATATTCTAATTTGTAAAGCCTTGCAAGACTTGAAAAAATCCTTCATTTTGGTCAGTGATATTCTAAATTGTAAAGCCTTGCAAGACTTGAAAAAATCCTTCATTTTGGTCAGTGATATTCTAAATTGTAAAGCCTTGCAAGACTTGAAAAAATCCTTCATTTTGGTCAGTGATATTCTAATTTGTAAAGTCTTGCAAGACTTGAAAAAAATCCTTCATTTTGGTCAGTGATATTCTAATTTGTAAAGCCTTGCAAGACTTGAAAAAATCCTTCATTTTGGTTAATGATATTCTAATTTGTAAAGCCTTGCAAGACTTGAAAAAATCCTTCATTTTGGTCAGTGATATTCTAAATTGTAAAGCCTTGCAAGACCTGAAAAAATCCTTCATTTTGGTCAGTGATATTCTAATTTGTAAAGCCTTGCAAGACTTGAAAAAATCTCCCATTTTGGTCAGTGATATTCTAATTTGTAAAGTCTTGCAAGACCTGAAAAAATCCTTCATTTTGGTCAGTGATATTCTAATTTGTAAAGCCTTGCAAGACTTGAAAAAATCTCCCATTTTGGTCAGTGATATTCTAATTTGTAAAGTCTTGCAAGACTTGAAAAAAAATCCTTCATTTTGGTCAGTGATATTCTAATTTGTAAAGCCTTGCAAGACCTGAAAAAATCCTTCATTTTGGTCAGTGATATTCTAATTTGTAAAGCCTTGCAAGACCTGAAAAAATCTCCCATTTTGGTCAGTGATATTCTAAATTGTAAATCCTTTTTGCGCAGCACCATTCTCCAAACTCAATTTAACCCTTTGACTCCCGCACCTTGTTCACCAGCTTCCTGCATTGTCAGCCATGTTAGGAAAGCAAATCGTTAATCCTTTGACTCCCTCACCCTATCCACCCGCTTCCTGCAGAAAACGGGTAGATAGGGTAAGGGAGTCAAAGAGTTAATTTTTTTTCAGTTGGTTGATAGGGTGCGGGAGTCAAAGGGTTACACTCAGCGCGTATTACACATATTCAGACATTTTAGTGGAGCGCAAGAAAAGTCAAGCTGCTAGTCGAGCTGACTGCCTCCTTGGGGATGCCGGGGGCTCTTTCAGTACACATGTAAACAGTATCCCCACCTTTTGGAAATTCTGTACCAGAAATTTCTTCTTTTCTGTCACTCTCTTTGTTTCTGCCTTGTTCCTTTGCTTTCTGTCATTTTTCCTATCATTTTCTGCCTTATTGGTCTTTTTACCTGTATGTGGTCGATAAAGTCTTACGTACTTTTTCTTAGGATTGATAATTGGGTACATGTATTAAGTGCATTTTTGGCTCTAGGGAGGTGAGATATTTGGAAGCAATTTTAGGTAATTTATGTCTGTTTTTATATATGTTTTGGTGTCCTTAGGTATGCTTAAATTTGTATTCATGTGTGTTTCTTTAAATCCCCTGTGCGATAAATTGGACGGAGTGGTCAACGCCAGGGGCATGTCCTTGGATTATGTGCGCGAATACATTGATATGTCTCTGCGCTCGGAACGAATTCCATATGCACTTACGTCATAGGTGTCATGTATATGGTGATCATGGCACAAGCCTTAAGCCTGCACATAAACCCATGAGCTGGCCAGGTCCTGAGGCCCTACCTAGACTATGTTTTACCTAGTCTGTATGTTACACTGGTATTGTATCACCCTATCACTAGAATAATCTTGGTTATGTGTAAATGAAAGGTGTATCTGTGTATCTTATCTTCAGAAAAAGGAACATGTACGTAAAGTAAATAAATATATAAACTATTACCACACAAATTCAATATGAGTTACCACGCAATAATCTCTAATTTGTGCTCAAGTTGTTTCGACTATCGCCACGCAAATTCAATATGAGTTACCATGCAATAATCTTTAATTTGTGCTCAAGTTGTTTCGACTATCGCCACACAAATTCAATATGAGTTACCATGCAATAATCTCTAATTTGTGCTCAAGTTGTTTCGACTATCGCCACGCAAATTCAATATGAGTTACCACGCAATAATCTCTAATTTGTGCTCAAGTTGTTTCGACTATCGCCACGCAAATTCAATATGAGTTACCACGCAATAATCTTTAATTTGTGCTCAAGTTGTTTCGACTATCGCCACGCAAATTCAATATGAGTTACCATGCAATAATCTCTAATTTGTGCTCAAGTTGTTTCGACTATCGCCACGCAAATTCAATATGAGTTACCACGCAATAATCTCTAATTTGTGCTCAAGTTGTTTCGACTATCGCCACGCAAATTCAATATGAGTTACCATGCAATAATCTTTAATTTGTGCTCAAGTTGTTTCGACTATCGCCACGCAAATTCAATATGAGTTACCATGCAATAATCTCTAATTTGTGCTCAAGTTGTTTCGACTATCGCCACGCAAATTCAATATGAGTTACCATGCAATAATCTCTAATTTGTGCTCAAGTTGTTTCGACTATCGCCACGCAAATTCAATATGAGTTACCACGCAATAATCTCTAATTTGTGCTCAAGTTGTTTCGACTATCGCCACGCAAATTCAATATGAGTTACCACGCAATAATCTTTAATTTGTGTTCAAGTTGTTTCGACTATCGCCACGCAAATTCAATATGAGTTACCACGCAATAATCTCTAATTTGTGCTCAAGTTGTTTCGACTATCGCCACGCAAATTCAATATGAGTTACCACGCAATAATCTCTAATTTGTGCTCAAGTTGTTTCGACTATCGCCACGCAAATTCAATATGAGTTACCACGCAATAATCTTTAATTTGTGTTCAAGTTGTGACGACTATCGCCACGCAAATTCAACATGAGTTACCACGCAATAATCTCTAATTTGTGCTCAAGTTGTTTCGACTATCGCCACGTAAATTCAATATGAGTTACCACGCAATAATCTCTAATTTGTGCTCAAGTTGTTTCGACTATCGCCACGCAAATTCAACATGAGTTACCACGCAATAATCTTTAATTTGTGTTCAAGTTGTGACGACTATCGGCACACAGAATCAATTTGAGTTACCAAGCGATAAACTCTAATTTGTGCTCAAGTTGTTTCGACCATCGCCACAAAAAATCAATGAGTTACCAAGTGATAATCTTTAATTTGTGCTGAAGTTGTTTCGAGATCTAAAGATGTCGTTTGGACAAAACAGCAGGAATCAATACTGATACTGATAAAAGCTGTCAATCCATTGAGTAATATACATATGTTACTAATCTACACTTCCACTGTCATGTGCCATTGTGTGATCTTCCACATTTTGCTTTTTGATCATTCGTGTGTTACAGTTCCCATGTGCACTGCAGTGCATGAGTGGGCTTTTACTTTTGGTCATGTTTTTTACCTCGCCATTAAGGCAACCATACTTCGTTTTCAGGGGTGTGCATGCAAGGTGTTTTCGTGTTTCTGAACAGTGATCTGACTTTACACGATCTTTAACGAGCGAATGCGATGTTCTGCGTGCGTATACGCACAAAGGGGGTTCAAGCGCTGGAATATTTGCATTAATGTTGACCTTGGAGGTGGATCAAATCTCTACCCATTACCCACACAACAATCTACGACACACACCACACACACACACACACACACACACACACACACACACACACGCACGCACGCACGCACACACGCACATACATTCACACGCACATACATTCACACACACCCACGCACGCACGCACATACATTCACACCATACATACACACACACACACACACAGACACTCACACACAACACACACACACACACACACACACACAACAGAGGAAATTGACTAAAAACCAAAGCAGAACACAACGATAAGAAAACTGACTGAAAACCACAACAGAATACAAAACGTTAGGAGGAAAATTGACTTAAAAACCACAACAAAACACAACAAACAGAAAACTGACTGAAAACCGCAACAGAATACAAAAAAAGGAAAGGAAATTGACTAAAAACCACAACAGAACACAACACAGACCAAGACGACAAAGAAATGTGATGGCAAACGTGATTGCCAAACCCACCACCCTGACAACTTTCGGGTACATTCTTCTTATAGCGACCTCTGCTTCGTTTCTTGCGGGTCAGAAAAACGACGAAGATGATGATGATGACGAGAACAGTTGCTGCCACCATCGCAGACATCAGTATCGCAGTTGCCGCCGATAGGCCTGCTCTGTCCACTGTTGAAGAGAAAAAAGAATTATTAAAAGAGAAATTAAACAAGATGATCAAGCCATTATTGTGTGTGTGTGTGTGTGTGTGTGTGTGTGTGTGTGTGTGTGTGTGTGTGTGTGTGTGTGTGTGTGTGTGTGTGTGTGTGTGTGTGTGTGTATGTGTGTGTGCCTCTGTGTGTGTGTGTGTGTGTTTCATTTTTATGAAACGAAACACTTTTTTTAAAATTCAGATTTTGTATCTTTTAACCTTTTGACTCCCGCACCTTGTCAGTTAGCATCTTGCATTGTCAACTATGCTGGCAAAGCAAAAACTTAACCCTTTGACTCCCTCACCCTATCCACCAGCTTCCTGCAGGAAGTTAATGGATAGGATGAGGGAGTCAAGGGTTAAGTTTTTGCAATTGATGGATAGGGTGAGGGATTCAAAGGGTTAAGTTTTTGCAGTTGATGGATAGGGTGAGGGATTCAAAGGGTTAAGTTTTTGCAAATGATGATAGGGTGAGGTAGTCAAAGGGTTAAGTTTTTGCAGTTTATGGATAGGTGCGGGAGTCAAAGGATTACGTTTTTGCAAATGATGGATAGGGTGAGGGAGTCAAAGGGTTAAGTTTTTGCAAATGACAGATAGGGTGCGGGAGTCAAACGGTTAAGTTTTTGCAAATGACAGATACGGTGAGGGGGTCAAAGGGTTAAGTTTTTGCAGTTTATGGATAGGGTGCGGGATTCAAAGGGTTAAACTGACTGTAATGTTGGA
>JAPXFY010000034.1:35301309-35333809 GCA_030674185.1 Monoplex corrugatus
AGTCTGGTCTTGTTGTATTCAATACAGCAATAGATGACAGGAGTCTGGTCTTGTTGTATTCAATACAGCAATAGATGACAGGAGTCTGGTCTTGTTGTATTCAATACAACAATAGATGACAGGAGTCTGGTCTTGTTGTATTCAATACAACAGTAGATGACAGGAGTCTGGTCTTGTTGTATTCAATACAACAATTGATGACAGGAGTCTGGTCTTGTTGTATTCAATACAGCAATAGATGACAGGAGTCTGGTCTTGTTGTATTCAATACAACAATTGATGACAGGAGTCTGGTCTTGTTGTATTCAATACAGCAATAGATGACAGGAGTCTGGTCTTGTTGTATTCAATACGCGTTCTGATTCTGTTATCGTGTTTTTCTGGTTTCAATTTCTCAAGATGACGTCTCCGCGCTCGGAATGAATTCCATATGCACTAATGTCACAAGTGCCATGTGATGGAGAAGATCCAGAATGATCACGGCACAAGCCTTAAACCTGCACATAAACCCACGAGCTAGACAGGTTCTGAGGCCCTACCTAGATAGTTCCATAACCCTGGGGTCGTAGAGGAGTGAGGTGGCAGAGACTTCAACTTTTCTCAGGGCCAGCACCACGAGGGCGGCGCCCATCCCCTCTCCCTCGCTTCAAATTTATATTCATATTCACGTTTCTTTTAAACCAAGACTTCAGAAAGCAAGAAAGCTAATTGGTCTTCATGGGGTGGGACCTGGGAAATCAACCTGTCTCTCCAATGTTGTTTACCAAGGCAGCCAGGCAATGCCCTGCTCTTCACATTTTTCAACTGCCGTGGGATTTTTAACGTGGGCAGCCAGAAGGCACATGGGTCCGACAAAATGTGAAAGTTGTTGGTGTGTTTTTGCAAGAGAATAATGTGAGATTGAAACAATCTTCACGTAAGTGGAGTGTGTAGCAAGGTGATTAGTGTTTGTCCAATCCACTCGTCAGTATGAAGGCTGTAGGGCAGTGCAGCTGATGAACCTGATTAGCAGCGATCGCTACTGTTGTTGTGTTGTCAGTAAATCGCCTACATCATTTTGCATGTGAATAATAAGCACCATATCAGAAACTTCAGTTATTTCCCATTTTATGGACAACTCAAACTCGTTGTTTCTTGGTGTTAGAAAAAAGTTTGGTAGCTGGTGTAAGTGTTCCCTCAATCTCTATCACACGAAATTCTTGATAGTTTCTTATGGCAATATTGTGCTAGTTTACATTTAATGAAACTGTTCAAAAAGTACTTGCAATTTGTATCTGTCATGAAATTTCAAGCAGTGAAAGTGAACATGATTCTGAAGGGAAATATGACAATGACCACTATTTAGTGCCTGTGGATGTGATATCAGAAATAGCCAGCAGAATCGGCCAAGCCAAAACAGCATTCATGAAGATGAAAAGCATTCTTACCAACGAATGCCTATCAATTAACATCAGAAAGAGAGTTCTTGGATGTTATATAGAACCGATATTGTTATACGGTTGTGAGGCATGGACAGTCAACACGCAAAGCTAGAAAAAGATTGAGGCAGCCGAGATGTGTTTTCTAAGAAGAACGTTGAGAGTTCCATGGACAGCAAAGAAAACAAACGAAACAGTCTTGATGGAGGCAGACACAAGAAGATTATTCACAAGGAAGATTAGGAAAAGGCAAACAACATTAACAGGCCATTTTATGAGGAAAGGGGAATTGGAGCACCTGGTCAGGAAAGCTGGAGAGAAAGAGAACACCAGGTAGACTCAGGGAGAAAATATTGGACGGACTTGCAGGGTGGCTGAGGACAGAGAGGGTGGAAGATGTGCTTGCAGTGACAAGTGATAGATTTATATACATGTAGAAGGCCATGATCGCCAACACCATGCAGCAGGGCACATGATGATGATGATGATGATGATGATGGGTGTGATAATCAGCCCATTTCACGTGGCACCTGACCGGTGACCCAGTTCAGACAGTCCCAGCAGACAAGGGGGATAAAAGGGCATGGCTAGGACATAAGTAACCAGGGTTCAAATCACGAATTGTCTTACATACAGTACCACTGGTAAGGAGTTGTCGTCCACATTGATATCACAGATAAATAATTGTCGTCCACATTGATATCACAGGTAACAAAATTGTCGTCCACATTGATGTCACAGGTAACAAAATTGTCGTCCAAATACAATACCATAGGTATATAATTGTCGTCCACATTGATATCACAGGTAACAAAATTGTCGTCCAAATACAGTACCACAGGTAAATAACTGTCGTCCACATACAATACCATAGGTAAATCATTGTCGTCCACATACAATACCACAGGTAAATAATTGTCGTCCACATACAATACCACAGGTAAATAATTGTGGTCCACATACAATACCACAGGTAAATAATTGTCGTCCACATACAATACCACAGGTAAATAATTGTCGTCCACATACAATACCACAGATAAAAAATTGTCGTCCATATACAATACCACAGGTAAAGAATTGTCGTCCACATACAATACCACAGATAAAAAATTGTCGTCCATATACAATACCACAGGTAAACAATTGTGGTCCACATACAATACCACAGGTAAACAATTGTGGTCCACATACAATACCACAGGTAAACAATTGTGGTCCACATACAATACCACAGGTAAACAATTGTGGTCCACATACAATACCACAGGTAAACAATTGTGGTCCACATACAATACCACAGGTAAACAATTGTGGTCCACATACAATACCACAGGTAAATAATTGTCGTCCACATACAATACCACAGGTAAATAATTGTCGTCCACATACAATACCATAGGTAAATAATTGTCGTCCACATACAATACCACAGGTAAACAATTGTGGTCCACATACAATACCACAGCTAAACAATTGTGGTCCACATACAATACCACAGGTAAATAATTGTGGTCCACATACAATACCACAGGTAAATAATTGTCGTCCACATACAATACCACAGGTAAATAATTGTCGTCCACATACAATACCACAGATAAAAAATTGTCGTCCATATACAATACCACAGGTAAAGAATTGTCGTCCACATACAATACCACAGATAAAAAATTGTCGTCCATATAAATACCACAGGTAAACAATTGTGGTCCACATACAATACCACAGGTAAAAAATTGTCGTCCACATACAACACCACAGATAAACAATTGTCGTCCACATACAATATCATAGGTAAATAATTGTCGTCCACATACAATACCACAGGTAAAAAATTGTCGTCCACATACAATACCATAGGTAAAAATTGTCATCCATATACAATACGACATGTACATAATTGTTGTCCACATAGAATACCACGATCAGTCAACCAGTCAACCAATCAGCCAACCAACGAACCAACCAACCCACCAACTAACGAGCCAACCAACCAACCAACTGGTTAACCAACTAACCAACCAACTAACCAACCAGCCAACCAACCAACCAACCACCAACCAACCAACCAACTAACCAACTGGTTAACCAACCAACTGGTTAACCAACCAACCAACCAACCAACCAACCAACCAACCAACCAACCAACTAACCAACCAACCAACCAACCAGCCCGCCAACCAACCAACCAACCAACCAACCAACCAACCAACCAACCAGTTAACCAACCAACCGGTTAACCAACTGACCAGTTAACCAACCAACTGGTTAACCAACCAACCAACCAATCAACCAACCAACCAACCAACCAAGCAGTTAACCAACCAACTGGTGAACCAACCAACCAATCAACCAACCAACCAACCAACCAACCAACCAACCAACCAACCAACCAACCAACTGCAACCAGCTAAGCAACCAGTTAACCAACTGGTTAACCAACTGGTTAACCAACCAACCAACCAACCAACCAACCAACCAACCAACCAACCAACCAACCAACCAACGGACCCACACACTAACCAACAGACCAAAACCAGAGCTGAAAACCAATGCTGAAAGTACTCACAAGGGACTTGAAGGACGTAGGTGACGGTTCTGTTGATGTTTCCCTGCAGCATTTGACAAGTGTAGCGGTTACCGTTCATCTGGCGTGTAACTTGGCTTATTGTCAGGTAGGCACTGGTGGAGTATCCCAGCCAGGAAAAACTGCGGCTGGTGGTGGAGGTGGTGGTGGTGGTGTCGTTGGCTCTACACTCACATGACGTCAGAGATTCACCTTCTTCAAGGAACTCTGGGAAACAGTTGGCTTCCGGGTAGACAGAGTCACCTGTGACAGGAAGAGAATACTAGAATGAACTCTGGGAAGAGAATACTAGATTGAACTCTGGGAAGAGAATACTAGAATACTAGAATGAACTCTGGGAAGAGAATACTAGACTGAACTCTGGGAAGAGAATACTAGAATGAACTCTGAGAAGAGAATACTAGACTGAACTCTGGGAAGAGAATACTAGACTGAACTCTGGGAAGAGAATACTAGACTGAACTCTGGGAAGAGAGTACTAAAATGAACTCAGGGAAGAGAATACTAGACTGAACTCTGGGAAGAGAATACTAGACTGAACTCTGGGAAGAGAATACTAGAATGAACTCTGGGAAGAGAATACTAGAATGAACTCTGGGAAGAGAATACTAGACTGAACTCAGGGAAGAGAATACTAGACTGAACTCTGGGAAGAGAATACTAGATTGAACTCAGGGAAGAGAATACTAAAATGAACTCAGGGAAGAGAATACTAGATTGAACTCAGGGAAGAGAATACTAGAATGAACTCTGGGAAGAGAATACTAGATTGAACTCAGGGAAGAGAATACTAAAATGAACTCAGGGAAGAGAATACTAGATTGAACTCAGGGAAGAGAATACTAGATTGAACTCAGGGAAGAGAATACTAGAATGAACTCAGGGAAGAGAATACTAGAATGAACTCAGGGAAGAGAATACTAGAATGAACTCAGGGAAGAGAATACTAGAATGAACTCAGGGAAGAGAATACTAGAATGAACTCTGGGAAGAGAATACTAGAATGAACTCTGGGAAGAGAATACTAGATTGAACTCTGGGAAGAGAATACTAGATTGAACTCTGAGAAGAGAATACTAGATTGAACTCTGGGACAGGAAAAGAATACTGTATTGAACTCTGTGACAGGAACAGAATGCTGTATTGAACTCTGTGACAGGAACAGAATGCTGTATTGAACTCTGTGACAGGAACAGAATGCTGTATTGAACTCTGTGACAGGAACTGAATGCTGTATTGAACTCTGTGACAGGAACAGAATACTGTATTGAACTCTGTGACAGGAAGAGAATACTATATTGAACTCTGTGACAGGAAAAGAATACTGTATTGAACTCTGTGACAGAAAGAGAATGCTGTATTGAACTCTGTGACAGGAAGAGAATACTGTATTGAACTCTGTGACAGGAAGAGAATACTATATTGAACTCTGTGACAGGAAAAGAATACTGTATTGAACTCTGTGACAGGAAGAGAATACTATATTGAACTCTGTGACAGGAAGAGAATACTATATTGAACTCTGTGACAGGAAGAGAATACTGTATTGAACTCTGTGACAGGAAGAGAATGCTGTATTGAACTCTGTGACAGGAAGAGAATACTATATTCAACTCTGTGACAGGAACAGAATACTGTATTGAACTCTGTGACAGGAGCAGAATACTGTATTGAACCCTGTGACAGGAAGAGAATGCTGTATTGAACTCTGGGAAATAATCACCTTCTGGGTAGCCAGAGCTGGCTTTGACAGGGAGAGAATAAGATCAGGTTTGAGTCTGAGTTAAAGTTTGTATTTCTTATTCTGGATTTTCATCATCTTCGGATTATGAATTTTAAATGGTGGCTGAGTGGTCAAAATGTGCCCCTTTTGAGTCGAAAGATGTCCTGGGTTCGATTTCTGACAAAAAAGGCTATTTTCTTACTACTAATACTATCTGCTATTGCTACTACTGCTACCACTACTGCTACTACTACTGCTGCTACTACTGCTGCTACTACTACTGTACTTACTACTACTATACTTACTACTACTACTACAACAACTACTGCTACTACTGCTGTTGCTGCAACAACTGCTGCTGCCGCCATTACTACTACGTCTACTCCTAGTACAACAACAAAAACAACAACAACAACTACTACTTCTACTACTTGTATTGTTGCTGCTGCTGCTCTTTTTATTACTGCTTCTACTACTGCTACTACTTCTTCTACAACCAACAACACTACTACTACTACTACTACTATTATTGTTACTAATCTACGACTGTCATAACTATTAATTAAGAGTTACGTAGCACAGTATCGCAGGAAACATGCTGTAAGCACTTCGCACTTCGCACTTCGCAAACCTATGCTACTGGAATAAACATGGGACAACAATAAAATCAATCAGATAAGCATTACTTGACATGTAACAAGAAAAGACACAAATAAAAAACCGTAGCGTACGCATACAAGAACACTCTTCCATATGAATGCATAACACATAAACATGCACACACTCATAAATATGCACACACACACATACGCAATACGCGACACACACACACACACACACACACACACACACACACACACATACATACACACACACACATGCATACACACACGTAAACACACACACATAATACACACACACCACGCATACACACAGACACACACACACACACACACATACACATACATACACACACACACATGCATACACACACGTAAACACACACACATAATACACACACACGCATACACACACACACACACGCACACACACACACACACACACAATAATACAACACACACACACACACATACACACACATACACACACACACACACACACACACACACACACACACACACACACACCACACACACACACAAGCAAAGAGGGTAGCTGTCCATGCGCTGCGTGATCCATTCGTGATCCATTCATTCATTTGATTGTTTATTTATTTATTCATTTATTTATTCAATTATTTATTGATATATTTATCTATTCATTTATTCATTTGTTTGTTTATTCAATCATTCATTTACGTAGTCATTTAATTAATTGATTTATTTGTTTGTTTGCTTGCTTACTTATTCATCCATTTATTCATTTATTTACTTACTTACTTACTTACTTACTTACTTACCTACTTACTTACTTATTTACTTACTTACTTACCTACTTACTTACTTACTTACTTACTTACTTACTTACTTACCTACCTACCTACTCACTCACTCACTTACTCACTTACTTACTTACTTACTTACTTACTTTCTTACTTACTTACTTACTACTTACCTACTTACTTACTTACTTACTTACCTACTTACTTACTTACCTAATTACTTACTTACTTACTTACTTACATACCTACTCACTCACTTACTTACTTACTTACCTACTTACTTACCTACTCACTCACTCACTTACTTACTTACTTACCTACTTACTTACCTACTCACTCACTCACTCACTTACTTACTTACCTACTCACTCACTCACTTACTTACTTACTTACTTACCTACTTACTTACTTACCTACTTACTTACTTACTTACTTACTTACTTACTTACCTACCTACTTACTTACTTACCTACTTACTTACTTACCTACTTACTTACCTACTTACTACTACTACTTACTACTTACTACTTACTTACCTACTTACTTACCTACTTACTTACCTTACTTAACTTACCTACTACTTACCTACTTAACCTACTTACCTTTACCTTACTTACTTACTACTTACCTACTTACTTACCTACTTACCTTACTACTTATACCTACTTACTTACTTACTTACTACTTACTTACCTACTTACTTACTTACTACATACTTACTTACTATACTTACCTACTCTACTTACCTACTTACTCTACTTACTTACTACTTACTTACTTACTTACCTACTTACTTACTTACCTACTTACTTACTTACTACATTACATTCACTTACCTACTTACTTACTACTTACTTACCTACTTACTTACCTACTACCTATACTTACTTACCTACTTACTCTACTTACTACTTACTATCTTACCTACTTACTTACTTACTTACCTACTTACTTACTCTACATTACTTACTTACTATACTTACTCTACTTACTACTTACTTACACTACTACTTCTACTTACCTTATCCTACTTACTACTTACTACTTACTTACTACTACTTACTTACCTACTTACTTACTACTACTTACCTTACTTACATTACTACTTACCTACTACTTACTCTACTTACTACTTACTTACTATTACTATTACTATACCTACTTACTTACACTCTACTTACTTACTTCTACTACTTACTACTTACTCTCTACCTACTTACTTACCTCTACTATACTTACTTACTTACTTACTACTTACCTACTTACTTACTACTTACCTACTTACTTACTTACTACTACTACCTACTTACCTAACTTACTTACCTACTTACTTACTACTACTACTTACCTACTTACTTACCTAACTTACTACTTACTTACTTACTTACTACTTACTTACCTACTTACTACTTACTACCTACTTACTACTTACTACTTACTATACTATACTTACTTCATACTTACTTACCTACTTACTTACTTACCTACTACTTACTTACCTAACTTACCTACTTACCTACTTACTTACTACTTACTACCTACTTACTTACCTACTTACTTACTACTATTACTTACTTACCTACTTACTTACTTACATTACTTACCTACTTACTTACTACTTACTATTACTACTACTACTTACCTACTACTTACCTACTTACTTACCTACTTACTACTTACTTACCTACTTACTTACTACTACTTACACTTACTACTACTACTTTACCTACTTACTTACTACCTACTTACTTACTTACCTACTTACTTACTTACTTACCTACTTACTTACTTACCTACTTACTTACCTACTTACTTACTTACTTACCTACTTACTTACTTACCTACTTACTTACCTACCTACTTACTTACTATTACCTACTTACTTACCTACTACTTACTTACTTACCTACTTACTTACTACCTACTTACTTACCTACCTTACTTACTTACTACTTACTTACTTACCTACTTACTTACTACTACTACTTACTTACCTACTCTACTACTTACTTACTTACCTACTTACCTACTTACTTACTTACCTACTTACTATTACTTACTTACTACTTACTACTACTTACTTACTACTTACCTACTTACTTACTACTACTACTTACTTACCTACTTACTTACTACTTACTTACTTACCTTACTTACTTACTTACTTACTACCTACTACTTCCTACTTACTTACTACTACTTACTTACTTACTTACTTACCTACTTACTTACCTACTTACTTACCTACCTATTACTTACTTACCTACTTACTTACTTACCTACTTACTACCATACTTACTTACTACTTACTTACCTACTTACTACTATTACTTACCTACATTACTACTTACTACCTACTTACTACTTACCTACTTACTACTTACCTACTTACTTACCTACTACTTACTTACTTACCTACTTACTTCTTACCTACTTACTTACCTACTACTACTTACTTACTACTTACTTACTACCTACTTACTTACTTACCTACTTACTTACCTAACCTACTTACTTACCTACTACTTACTACTTACTTACTACTTACCTACTTACTTACCTACTACTTACTACTTACCTACTTACTTACTTACTTACTTACTACTTACTACTACTTACTTACTACTTATTTACTTACTTACTACTTACTTACCTACTTACCTACTCCTACACTTACTTACATACTACTTACCTACTACTACTACTTACTTACTTACTTACTTACTACTACTACTTACCTACTTACTACTTTACTTATTACCTACTTACCTACTTACTTACTCCTATTTACTTACTTACCTACTTACTTACTTACCTACTTACTTACCTACTTATCTACTTACTTACCTACTTATTTACTAACTTACCTACTTACCTACTTACTTACTACTTACTTACCTACTTACTTACCTACTTACTTACCTACTACTTACCTACTTACTTACCTACTTACTTACCTACTTACTTACCTACTTATCTACTTACTTACCTACTTACTTACTAACTTACCTACTTACCTACTTACTTACCTACTTACCTACTTACTTACCTACTTACCTACTCACTCACTCACTTACTCACTTACTTACTTACTTACCTACTCACTTACTTACTTACTTACTTACTTACTCACTTACTTACTTACTTACTTACTTACTTTCTTACTTTCTTACTTACTTACCTACTTACCTACTCACTTACTTACATACTTACTCACTTACTCACTTACTCACTTACTTACTTACTTACTCACTCACTTACTTACTTACTTACTTACTTTCTTACTTACTTTCTTACTTACTTACCTACTTACCTACTCACTCACTCACTTACTTACTTACTTACTCACTTACTTACTTACTTACTTACTTACTTACTTACTTACTTACTTACTCACTTACTTACGTACGTCAGGAGGTAAGATAAATCAACCATCTTTATTTACGAGGAGGTCGGAGTTTGGCATTCATTCGGAGGAATTCATCGCACCAGGACAATTCCACATGCGCTTAAACCGACTCTGACATCTGTTATATGGCAGACGCCTTAAGCCTACGCAAAACCCTCCGCTGGTAGGGCCTCGAAAGAGGAGGAACGGAGGCTGGGTGGAGATGTGGGATGTACAAGCGAAACAGTAAGCTGGCACCACCAGAATGTCTGGAGTGTTTAAGACAGGCAGCAGACAGGCCAGCTTGTATGTTGAGGGCTGGGTGGGATCGGACTGACGACGTCAGATCTTAACCCTTTGACCTCATCACCCTATCCACCAGCTTCCTACAACTTAACCCTTTGACTCCCTCACCCTATGTACCAAATGTGAAAATTTAACCCTTTGACTCCCTCACCCTATGTACCAAATGCGAAAACTTAACCCTTTGACTCCCGCACCCTATCTACCAACTGCGAAAACTTAAATCTTTCTCTTCCGCACCCTATCTACCAACTGCAAAAACATAGCCCTTTGACACTCTCACCTTATCCACCAGCTTCCTACAACTTAACCCTTTGACCTCTCACCCTATCCAATAGTTTCCTACAACTTAACCCTTTGACCTCTCACCCTATCCACCAGCTTCCTACAACTTAACCCTTTGACCTCTCATCCTATCCACCAGTTTCCTACAATTTAACCCTTTGACCTCTCACCCTATCCACCAGCTTCCTACAACTTAACCCTTTGACCCCTCACCCTATCCACAGCTTCCTACAACTTAACCCTTTGACACCCTCACCTTATCCACCAGCTTCCTACAATTTAACCCTTTGACCTCTCACCCTATCCACCAGCTTCCTACAACTTAAACCTTTGACCTCTCACCCTATCCACAGCTTCCTACAACTTAACCCTTTGACACCCTCACCTTATCCACCAGCTTCCTACAACTTAACCCTTTGACCTCTCACCCTATCCACCAGATTCCTACAACTTAACCCTTTGACCCCTCACCCTATCCACCAGCTTCCTACAACTTAACCCTTTGACCTCTTCACCCTATCCACCAGCTTCCTACAACTTAACCCTTTGATCTCTCACCCTATCCACCAGCTTCCTGCAACTTAACCCTTTGACCTCTCACCCTATCCACCAGCTTCCTACAATTTAACCCTTTGACACCCTCACCTTATCCACCAGCTTCCTACAACTTAACCCTTTGACCTCTCACCCTATCCACCAGATTCCTACAATTTAACCCTTTGACCTCTCACCATATCCACCAGATTCCTACAACTTAACCCTTTGATCCCTCACACTATCCACCAGTTTCCTACAACTTAACCCTTTGATCCCTCACCCTATCCACCAGCTTTCTACAACTTAACCCTTTGACCTCTTCACCCTATCCACCAGCTTCCTACAATTTAACCCTTTGACCTCTCACCCTATCCACCAGCTTCCTACAACTTAACCCTTTGATCTCCTCACCCTATCCACCAGCTTCCTACAACTTAACCCTTTGATCCTCACCCTATCTACCAGCTTCCTACAACTTAACCCTTTGACCTCCTCACCCTATCCACCAGCTTCCTACAACTTAACCCTTGACCTCCTCACCCTATCCACCAGTGCCTACAAGTTAACCCTTTGACCTCCTCACCCTATCCACCAGCTTCCTACAGGAAGTTAGTAGATAGGCTGAGGGAGTCAAACAGGTAGTTGGTGGATAGGGCGAGGCAATCAAAGGGTTAACTATAATGTATATGCACGGCGTGTTTCGTACCTGTGCAAACTCACATGCAGATTGGAAGGTGGGTGCTCTACGTATGAGTCAACCAGGCCCCTAAGGTATTAGATGATAAGAACAAGAATAAGAATGAGAATAAGAGAACGAATAAAAATAAGAATAAGAAAAAGAGTAAGAAAAAGAATAAGATCAAGGATAAGAATAATAATAATAATAAAAAAAAAGAATGAGAATGAGAATAAGAATGAAAATGAGAATGGGAATGAGAATAAGAATAAGAATAAGAATAAGAATAAGAATAAGAATAAGAATAAGAATAAGAATAAGAATGAGAATAAAAATAAGAATGAGAATGAGAATAAGAATGAGAATAAGAAAAAGAGTAAGAAAAAGAATAAGATCAAGGATAAGAATAAGAATAAGAATAAGAATAAGAATAAGAATAAGAATAAGAAAAAGAAAAAGAATGAGATCAAGGATAAGAATAAGAATTAAAAAAAAAAGAATAAGAATGAGAATAAGAATAAGAATGAGAATAAGAATAAGAAAAATAAGAATAAGAATAAGAATAAGAATAAGAATAAAAATAAGAATGAGAATGAGAATAAAAATAAGAATGAATAATAATAATAATAATAATATATTTTATTTATATAGCGCAAAATCTTGATAAAATCAAATCTAAGCGCTGAGCGTATACATGCATACATACCTACATACATATGAGCGTATACATGCATACATACATGCTTACATACTTACATACATAAATCTAAGCTGAGCGTATACATGCATACATACATACATACATAAATCTAAGCGTATACATACATACATACATACATACATACATACATACATACATACATACATACATACATACATACGTACGCACATGCATACATAATAATTACAATATTTATATAGCGCAAATCTCGACAAAATCAAAATCCAAGCGCCGAAAAGACACACACGCACACACGCACGCACGCACGCACGCACACACACACACACACACACACACACACACACACACACACACACACACACACACACACACACACACACACACACACACACACATGCATGGCCACAATTGGGAGAAAAGAATAAAAGCAATAAAAGCAAGAATAAAACCAATGGAAAACCACAGAGAGCACATCATATACAATTATATATTAAAACAAAGTGATTCCCCTCCGAGCGGAGACAGGCTGCAGAAGGGGGTTGAGTGAGGTTAGGAATTTATGCAGAGGAGAAAAGGTGAGTTTTGAGAGCGGACTTGAAGGAGGCAAAAGTAGGTTGCTGACGGACTGAGAGAGGAAGTTTGTTCCAGGAGAGTGGACCAGAAACAGAGAAGGCTCGTGGACCATAGGTATTGAGCTTAGTGCGTGGAAAGCGAAAAGTCAGAGGATCGGAGGCAGAGCGGAGGGTACGTGAGGGAACATAGATCTCAAATAGGCTTGACAGGTAATCGGGGGCTGCGTTATTGAGGCTTTTGTAGCACATGGTGTCTAGTTTGTACTGTATGCGCTTTGATACAGGGAGCCAGTGAAGTTGTGCCAGGAGAGGAGATATGTGGTCAGCTTTTTTCTTTTTGAGTACAAGGCGTACAGCATTGTTTTGAATGCGCTGTAGGATGTGAATGGTGGAGGCAGGAAGACCAGACAGGAGTGAATTGCAATAGTCAATGCGAGACATTATGAAGGAGAGAACGAGTTTTGCAGTTGTTTCGACAGAGAGATACTTCCTGATCAGGCTTATACGATGGAGATGATAGTAGCAAGATCTGGCAGTTTGAGAAACAAAGTTGTTCATGGACAGGGTAGAGTCAATGCAGACACCAAGGTTTTTAGCTGAATCAGAAATTGGGACTGATGTGTTACATAATGGGAGAGAAAGAGGAGGCAGCTGGGAAAGTTTCTGACGGGTGCCAATGAGGATGAGAATAAAAATAAGAATGAGAATGAGAATAAGAATGAGAATAAGAAAAAGAGTAAGAAAAAGAATAAGATCAAGGATAAGAATAAGAATAAGAATAAAAATAAGAATAAGAATAAGAATAAAAATAAGAATAAGAATAAAAATAAGAATGAGAATGAGAATAAAAATAAGAATGAGAATGAGAATAAGAATGAGAATAAGAATAAGAATGAGAATAAGAATGAGAATGAGAATAAGAATGAGAATAAGAAAAAGAGTAAGAAAAAGAATAAGATCAAAGATAAGAATAAGAATAAGAATAAGAATAAGAATAAGAATAAGAATGAGAATGAGAATAAGAATAAAAATAAGAATGAGAATGAGAATGAGAATAAGAATAAAAATAAGAATAAGAATAAGAATAAGAATAAAAATAAAAATAAGAATAAGAATAAGAATGAGAATGAGAATAAGAATAAGAATGAGAATAAGAATGAGAATGAGAATGAGAATAACAATGAAAATAAGAATAAGAATGAGAATGAGAATGAGAATAAGAATTAGAATAAGCACAAGAACAACAAAAAGAATAAGTGGAAAAATAAGAATAAGAAAGAGAATAATGATAACTTGTACAGTGCCTCTTCTCAAAAAACCCCAAGCACTTAACAAAAGCGAAAGTGATAAAAAAAACATACATATGCCAATAGGGAAGACATGTCCTCCCCTACCGCTGTGATAAAAAAAAAAAAAAAAAAAAAAAAAAAGATAAATGAAAAAAATTTAAGAGATAAAAAGGAATTTTTATGAAATATCTATCTGTACAAGTTAATCACTCATGCAATGACGGTGGTAAGGGATTTGTAATTAAAGAACAAGGAAATCAACAACTCTCTCTCTCTCTCTCTCCTCCCCGCCCCTCACATGAAACACATGCACACGCACGCACACACACACACATACACACACACTACACACACACACACACACACACACACACATACACATACACACACGCACACACACACACACTTTCTCTCTCTCTCTCTCTCACTCTGTCTCTCTCTGTCTCTTTCACTCCAGCCCTCCCACTCTCTCTTTCTCTCTCTCCCTTTCTCTCCTCTCTCTTTTTTTTCTCGTTTCCCCTCTCTGCCTCCTCTCTTTCTCTTACTCTCTTCTCTCTCCCTTCTCTTTCTCTCATGCTCTCTCTTTCTACCCCTTTTTCTTCCTCTCTCTGTCTCTGTCTCTCTTTGTCTGTGTGTGTGTGTGTGTCTCTCTCTCTCTCTCTCTTTCTCTTTATCTGTGTGTGTGTCTTTCTCTCTCTCTCTCTCTCTCTCTCTCTCTCTCTCTCTCACACACACACACACCACACACACACACACACACGAACAGACACGGAAGGATTTGCGGGTTTTTTTTATCACCAAGAATGCATGCACAGACCCTCTTCGTGTCTGTCAGCAAACAGCCTGGTAAGCACTGTATTATTCATGTTTTGGTTCTATATATGGTCGACTATCGTGGTCGATAAAGTCCAACCTGGCACTTTATTTGTGTACCCTCATGTGGGATCTCAGGCCAAAGTCTGATGCACACAGGCGGCCGCATACTGGACACTCAATGGAACGCTCTGCAGAGTTGGTTCTGACCTTTTTTGCTGCACGCTTTTCCATTTGGCTGCTTCGTCTTTCATTTTCATAAGCTTCTGTTCCCTTGCGAATAGCTTGCCTCCATTCAGACCTGTTTGTGGCCATGATTTCCCATTGTTCTTCATCAGTGTCACATTTCTGGAGAGATTTTTTCAGGGCGTATTTTCAGTTCTACTTTACTTCTAAATACGAATGAGAACCAAATTCATCTTGTGGTAGAATCTTACAACGGCAGAAGAATATACTCTTATCATCAATTCTTGTTGTTTTGAGGTGTTTTTTTTTTTAATCATTTTGTCTTTTTCTTTTAAGCAAGTCTTCGTTTATTTAATGAAGATAGGTCTTCTAAAAGATGTGTGCCTATTTTTTTTCTCTGAAATTAAACTTGATAAATTCTGCCAAATAATCCTGAGGCCTAAGGTAACAAAGTATCAGAGACCTTCACCTTCTGGGAGGTGATCCGGGTGGGAGTATCTATGTTTTCAAAGGAGGATGCCCATTTTCTATCCCCAAGGCTTTTTTTCTTTTATCTTTTATTTTTAGGATCATTGCACTCAGGGAGGTTACCTTTGTGCTCACCTTTTTTTCCGTCCCATTTTCTACGCCACCTTAATGGCCACAGAAGCTAATACAGTTTTTACAATGCGATGATGATAATGTCGATGAGGATGATAATCATGGTGCTATGGAGTTCCATCTAGAATTGAGACTGCGTGACAGGGTTGTACTCTACGCTTACTATTATGATATACCCTGTCGTCCACCAGGCCCGAGAAATACAGACATCTGCGATGTTGGTCAGAAGATTTGAGCAACACCCTCAATGACACATCCGTGGAGTGGATGAGACTCGACTGTGTGGTCCCAGTCTTCCCAATGAGCCCATAGCACGCCCAGCTCTGGGTAGGAGCCGGTTAGAGCCAAAAAATCCCACAATGATTTTTGAAGGGACTGATGGGGATTTGAACCCACAACCTTCCAGTGGGAAGTCCGTTTTGTTAACCACTACACTACGGCGACTGGTCGTCCCCCAAGGCTTTACTGTGCCCGACCCTTCAGACAGTCGGGTGGCCATTGACATGTGGGTAGATTGAAGGAGGTTTGTGAAGATTTTTTCTTGTTTCTCCGAAAAACTAAATGATTATGTATGTATTCGATTTAGGTTTGCTTCAGCTTGTGTGTGTGTGTGTGTGACTGTGCGTGACTGTGTGTGTGTGTGTGTGTGTGTGTGTGTGTGTGTGTGTGTGTGTGTGTGTGTGTGTATGTATGTGTATGTATGTGTGTGTGTGTATGTGTGTGTATGTGTGTGTATATGTGTGTGTATGTAGTGTGTGTGTGTGTGTGTGTGTGTGTGTGTGTATGCGAGAGTGTGTGTGCGCTTGAGTGTGTGTGTGTGTGTGTATGCATGTGTGTGTATGTGTGTGTGAGTGTGTGTGTGTGAGTGTGTGTGTGTGTGTGTGAGTGTGTGAGTGTGTGTTTGTGTGTGTGTGTGTGTGAGTGTGTGTGTGTGTGTGCGTGTGTGTGTGTATGTATGTGTATGTGTGTGTGTGTGTGTGTGTGTGTATGTGTATGTGTGTGTATGTGTTTGAGTGTGTGTGTGTGTGTGTGTGTGAGTGTGCGTGTATGCGAGAGTGTGTGTGTGTGCTTGTGCGTGTGTGTGTGTACGTGTATGTGTGTGCGTGTGTGTGGTGTGTGTATGTGTGTGTGTATGTGTGTGTGTATGTATGTGTGTGTATTGTATGCGTGTATTGTATGTGTGTGTGTGTTATGTGAGTATGCGCATGCGCGTCTATGTGTATGTGTGTGTGCGCGCGCGCGTGTGTGCATGTATGTATGTGTGTGTTGTGTAATGTGTACGTGTGTGTACGTGTGTATGTGTGTGTGTATGTGTGTGTGTGTGTGTGTGTATGTGTGTGTGTGTGTGTACGTGTATGTGTGTTTTTGTATGTTTGTGTGTGTGTGTGTGTACGTGTGTGTACGTGTGTATGTGTGTGTATACGTGTGTGTACGTGTGTATGTGTGTGTGTATGTGTGTGTGTGTGTGTGTGTGTGTGTGTGTGTGTGTGTACGTGTATGTGTGTTTGTTATATGTTTGTGTGTGTGTGTGTGTGTATATGTGTGTGTATGTATGAGTATGTGTATGTGTGTTTGTTTGAGTACGCGGGCGTGTGTGTTTCTTGTCTAATTCTCTGTTCATACAACAGGTTCCTCTATAAAGTTCTTCTCTGTCTTGCATGTTCTCCTTATACTTCTTTGGTTTCATTTCGTCCTTTCTGTGGTAGAATCACTTAATTATTCTTGCAGAGACGTGGGCTGGTAAATTTACGTTTAGTGCTTCCGTTTAACGTTTCATATTGATTTGATCGAGAACTGAACCCAAGAGGAGTGTTCTGAGCTTACTGTTTTTGTGCTTTGTACCTGCTTGTATGCTAGCTGAATGGGTAGCGGAAACTGTGTTGGATTTGAGAAGTTCTGCGATATGGGAGATAATTCCTACGTGACTCTCAAGAGTTATTTATGTTCTTTGATTAATAAGATGTTTAGATTAAAAAAAGAAAGGGACGAGAGAGGGTATAATTGCCATTTATCCCCCGATTTATAACTGCATCACTGTGTTCATAGAACAAATACACACCCCCATACTCCATACACACCAGTATATTACAGTAAACTGGAACACACCCTATCCAGTTATACACAAGAACGATAACAAATTGTCCCTGATACAGAAATACCTACAGAAAACTGATCATGTATATTGTACACATAGCCTACTTTTTTGTGAAGGCCAATGAAGAAGGGCGAGCGGAGCACAAAACAAACAAACCAACCAACCAACCAACCAATCAATCAACCAACCAATCAATCAATCATCAAGCAAGCAAATAAGCAAGCAAGCAAGCAAGCAAGCAAGCAAGCAAGCAAGCAAGCAACCAACCAACCAACCAACAAAACAATCAACAAAACAAATGTACAAACAAATCATCAAACAAACCAACCGATCAACAAGACAACCAACCAACCAACAACAACAAAAACAAAACAACGAAAAACAACAAAAATACCAATCAAACAACAAAAACAAACAAACAAACAAACAGACAAACAAAATCAACAAGCACGCGAACCAACCAACCAACAAGCCAACATAACAACCAACAGAAAAAGCAACAAACACACAAACCAACCAACAATAACAACAACAAAAAACCCAAAAAAAACCCCAACAAACATGCAAACCAACCAATAACAACAACAACGACAACCAACCAACCAACCAACCAACCAACCAACCAACCAACCAACCAACAACCAACCAATCAACCAACCAATCAACCAACCAACCAACCAACCAACAACCAACCAACCAACCAACAACCAACCAACCAACCAACAACCAACCAAGAACATAAACAACAAAACAAAAAAGAAACAAAAAAACACACAAACCAAACAACAACACCAACAACAACAAAACAAAAAGCCAACAAACCAACCGACAAAAACCAACAGACAGGCAAACCAACCACCACCACCACCACCACCACCACCACACACAACCACAACCACCACCACCACCACCACCACCAACATTCCCCCCTAAAAAACCCAACAAACCACACCACCACCATCACCACAACCACCACCACCACCACCATTCCCCCCTAAAAAGCCAACAAACCAACCACCACCACCACAACAACCACCACCAACATTCCCCCCTAAAAAGCCAACAAACCAACCACCACCACCACCAACATCCCCCCTAAAAAGCCAACAAACCAACCACCACCACCCCACAACCACCACCACCACCAACATCCCCCCCTAAAAAGCCAACAACCAACCACCACCACACCAACATCCCCCCCTAAAAAGCCAACAAACCAACCACCCACCACCACCAACATCCCCCCTAAAAAGCCAACAAACCAACCACCACCACCAACATCCCCCCCCTAAAAAGCCAACAAACCAACCACCACCACCACAACCACCACCACCACCACCATTCCCCCCTAAAAAGCCAACAAACCAACCACCACCACCACCACAACCACCACCAACATTCCCCCCTAAAAAGCCAACAAACCAACCACCACCACCACCACAACCACCACCAACATTCCCCCCTAAAAAGCCAACAAACCAACCACCACCACCACCACAACCACCACCACCACCACCATCCCCCCCTAAAAAGCCAACAAACCAACCACCACCACCACCAACATCCCCCCCTAAAAAGCCAACAAACCAACCACCACCACCACCAACATCCCCCCCCTAAAAAGCCAACAAACCAACTACCACCACCACCAACATCCCCCCCCTAAAAAGCCAACAAACCAACCACCACCACCACCACCATCCCCCCCTAAAAAGCCAACAAACCAACCACCACCACCACAACCACCACCACCACCACCACCACCAACATCCCCCCTAAAAAGCCAACAAACCAACCACCACCACCACCAACATCCCCCCCTAAAAAGCCAACAAACCAACCACCACCACCAACATCCCCCCTAAAAAGCCAACAAACCAACCACCACCACCACAAACCACCACCACCACCACCACCACCACCAACATCCCCCCTAAAAAGCCAACAAACCACCACCACCACCAACATCCCCCCTAAAAAGCCAACAAACCAACCACCACCACCACAACCACCACCACCACCGACATTCCCCCCTAAAAAGCCAACAAACCAACCACCACCACCACCACCACCACAACCACCACCACCACCAACATCCCCCCCTAAAAAGCCAACAAACCAACCACCACCACCACCACCACCACAACCACCAACATCCCCCCCTAAAAAAGCCAACAAACCAACCACCACCACCACCACCACCACACAAACCACCACCACCACCACAACATACCCTCTAAAAAGCCAACAAACCAACCACCACCACCACCACCACAACCACCACCACCACCACCACCAACCGTACAAAACCAACCGACAAAAACCCAACAAAAATTCAATAAAACCAACCAAGAAGCCAACATCCAAAAAAAAAACAACAACCCCCAAACAAACCAACCAGCCCCCCCCCCACCAAAAAAAAAGCAAACAAACAAACAAAAAAACAAACAAACAAACAAACAAACAAATAAACAAACAAACAAACAAACAATACAAAAACAACAACGAAACAAAAACAAAAGCAACCCGCCAACAACAAAAAAATAACAAAAACAAACAAACAAAAACCTGACACACATACAAACTAACCAACAAAAACCAACAAACACACAAACAACAACAGTGCTCTACAGCTTACATTCAAGTGGGGTCCATTTGAAAACAAAGGGGGACAATGTTTGTACATTGATCTCAGTGACACACACACACCACACACCTCTCTGGTCCATATAAAAAATATTTCTTAAAAAGGTGTCTTTAGGCCAGTAACTCAACGTTTAGAATTTGAAAAAAACAAAACAAAAAGTATGTAGATTGATTTACAAGATTGGTATAATTTGTATTATTATTTATATATTATTATTCTCTTTTTTTTTTCTTCAAAAACTTTGGTATAAATTATAATTAATCAAAACACAAGAAGAATTGAAAAAGAATTCGATTTAAATATGCAAATGTAAAAACCAACAGTTTTATAATTATCACGTCAGCGCAATCTTTTGAAGCATTTTCCTCCAGCACTACCAAACAAGCCATAGAACAATACTCGTTTGTATTTGTGGGCACCTGTGACGTCACGCGTCTTTACATCAAATAATTACAATATAATAATTACAATATTTATATAGCGCAAAATCTTCATAGAAATCAAATCTAAGCGCTGAACATACACATACGCACGCGCGCACACACACACGCACACACACACTCACACAAGGCTATAAATGGGGAAAAAGAACAAAAGCAATGGAAAATTATAGAGAACATATTATATACAAATATATGTTACAATGTGATTCCACTCCGAGCGGAGACAGGCTGCAGAGGGGATGAGTGAGGTCATGGATTTATGCAGAGGAGAAAAGGTGAGTTTTGAGAGCGGACTTGAAGGAGACAAAAGTAGGTTGCTGACGGACTGAGAGAGGAAGTTTGTTCCAGGAGAGTGGACCAGAAACAGAGAAGGCTCGTGGACCGTAGGTATTGAGTTAGTGCGTGGAAAGCGAAAAGTCAGAGGATCGGAGGCAGAGCGGAGGGTACGTGAGGGAAGATAGATCTCAAGTAAATATATCTTTTAACTGAAAGCTGACCAACCAACTAGCGAACTAACCAACCCGCAACCCATAAACAAACAAACAAACTCACCAGCGACGCCACTCACAAACCAGCATAAAATCCACAGAAAAACAACGTGTGTCAACATTCTGAACTCTTCGTCAAACCAAAATGGTTAACCACTCTGCTTCAGTCACAGTAGAACGAGACAGGCAAGACCCGTAACTCCTCTGAAGGCGCTCTTCTTCCTTGGAGGAAAAAAAACCCCGAGTTCTTTGACGGGGTGGGGATAATTATGGTTTCCATATGTGAATAATAGGGTTTTTAACACGGTTCTAATTATAAGTCAGGGCCCACTCTTTGTGCGCATGTGGAATATCTTTTGTGAGTGGTGTGTGTGTGTGGTGTGTGTGTGGTGTGTGTGTGTGTGTGTGTGTGTGTGTGTGTGTGTGTGTGTGTGTGTGTGTGTGTGTGTGTGTGTATGTGTGTATGTGTGTGTGTATGTGTGTGTGTGTGTATGTATGTACATATGTATGTATGTACGTGTGTGTATGTATGTATGTATGTATGTATGTATGTAGTATGTATGTGTTGTATGTATGTATGTATATATGTACGTATGTAAGTGTGCTTGTCTGTGCGTGCGTGTTTGTGTGTACGTGTGTGTGAATGTAAGTATGTGTGTATGTGTACATGTATGTATATACATATATATATGTATGTATGTATGTATGTATGTATGTATATATGTATGTATGTATGTAATATGTATGTATGTATGTATGTGTTTGTGTGCATGTGTGTGTGTACGTGTGTGTGCGTGTATGTATGTGTGTAGTGTGTGCTTGTGCATGTGTGTGTGCGCGTGTGTGTGTGTGTGTTGTGATGTGTGTGTGTGTGTGTGTGTGTGTGTGTGGTGTGTGTGGTGTGTGTGCTGTGCTTGTGTGTGTGTGGTGTGTGTGTGTTTCATATCATAAGTTTTCTGATTTTTTCTGCATCTATGGCGGGTAGGTTTTTATCCACGTTGTGCAGGCCATATGTTGTCGCTACACATCTGAACACTCCGTTCTTTGGTGGGCGTACAAGCTGGGTTAGTGTTCATTTGTCCATCAGCCACTGGCCACTGACCTGTCTTACAGGATCTTTAACGTGCATAGTCCATATTCTGCATTCTGTATACACACGAAGGAGGGGGTGAGGGTGGCGGGGTAGGGAGGTTAGGCAGGAACAGGTGTGCTGACATGTTGACCCAGAAGGTGGGAAAAGTGTCCACCTTTCCTTCTCCCCCTCTCCAACGGTACTTGGGCAGGAGCGAACCCAGACCTACCGATGGAAAGTTCAAAGTTTGGACCACTTGACCAAGGCACCCGTCAGTATGGCCCCGGGTTTAGTTGCACGGAAGGTGACGAACATATTAGCTGATGGCCAGGTGTAGGATTTAAATGTGCCGAGAGATTTTTGGACCTTCTGCATTAAAACAGCATGATAAAAAATACTGTCTCTAAGACCGAAAAAATGGTGCACAAATGGGGGGGGGGGGGGGGGGGGGGGGGAATTGGACGTCATTTCCCGGTTGGCTGTAACAATTACAAAGATGGATGATTAAAACTTGAAGGAAAAAAGAAAAGAAAATCATAAACTTCTACAATTTCTGATTACATCAGACTCGAATGTGATCCGCTCTGACTAAAGGTACGATAAGTCGGGTGAGGCCTTCTGCTGCTGTGGGCTGAAAACTCTGAACAGGGACAATAAATCGATTTTGAGTTTTCTGCATTTTCATGCTCTATAACCACTTTTACACCATGTCCTGACACAATAAAGTCAAATTCAATCGATAAGTATTATTATTTTGTGTTTTAATGTTTTCTTCTCATTTCAAAATATTCACAAGTTCCGTAACATTTTGGCGATTAAAGTACACTTTTCTTAAATTTATTTTTCTTTTTGTTGTTTTGGATGGATGGACAATTAAGTAAACAAGGGAAGAATGGAATTTCAGCTGATTTGGTTGATATTTAATGCTTGTTGCTAAGGAGTTTATGACAATACCTTTTACATTCAGGCCTATTCTCTTCAACAGTTTTTTCTCAAAATGGCTGACTTGACCCCTCTCATCTTTGAAAGACCATAACGTTTTTTGTTTTTGTAGCCTGAAACTCAACTTTAGTACCATTTGAAAGCTGAGATTCTAAACTTTATAGTGATACCAAAATCTAAAAATGCCCAAACTGAGACTTATTGTGCCTTTTGTGAGAATGGGTCACAAATGCTCTCACATCATGCGACGTATAGGGGCAGCAAGAGCTCTCCAACAGGCTCTGTCGACAAAAAGCCTGAGGACATAACTCCAGGGTCCATCCACCAGTTGTAGGTCTCTTGTCAACTGTCTGGCACCAGTTCATTTTTTGGTCTTCCCTCCTTCCATGTTCTCTGGAAGACAGAAGTGTTGTGGCATGGCCCAGTCGACTCAGCTAATGCTTGCAAATGATGATGGTAACTGGGATCTGTTTTCTTACCTGATTTTACTTCATTATTTGTCACAGTCCTTCCATTTGCTGACCAAGATCTTGCAGAGACATTTTAAATCATAGAAATCAAGTTCTTCTCCGGGATTCTTTTGTACAGCAAAGCTGACAGAACGTTGGATTTGTAGAACCGCCGTTTTAGATTGAGGGAGATTTTCTTGCTGGTTCATTCAGGTGACATGCATACTGAAAATAGACTACGAATTCATGTTGGAAATACGATATATGTGATTACCTATACTTCATAAATTTCTTAGACTTTTCATATAGTTTTGTTCACCGGATTATTAACCTGATATACCCACACATTTATGTTGGAAAATATATCTATGATTGTTTGTTTTTTGTGAATTCATAAGCATGTTTACTGAGCTTTTTTCATCCCATTGTAGGGGACGCTTCCTTTTAGAATATATCCTGATGTCAGCCACGTCCGAGAGATACATACACCTGCAGCGTTGGCAAGAAAATGTTTTCAGACAAGTTTTGTTTACATTTCATACAAAACAGAAAGACGAACACACAAGCACCCATTGCTGTTCAGACAGATGACGAGAGAGACAGACACAGCTAGAGGTCTGTAAATAGATGGACAGACAGACATATGTATTCAATCATGTTTGCACAATAACACGCACACACGCACACACACAAACACACACACACACTTACAGTGTCAAAAATAGGAAAACATCATGGAAATGTCTGGTGGAATGTGGACTGTCAAAAGGCAGTGAACGAAAAGAAAGAAAAATACAAAATTTATTTAGCAAACAGGTCACCTGAAAATCATACAGCGATGAAAAGTGCCAACATTAAGTGTAACAGAATCATAGAGCAAGCCAAAGAACAACACTGGACATCGTTTTGTAAATGTGAAGTAAATAACCACAAAGACACGATAAAGATTTGGGAAAAACTAAAATTAATGAAAAACGGGATTAAGTTGCCATCAATTCCAGTAAAGCTAGAAAATAACCCTATTCCTAGCTCATTGGAAAAAGCAGAAGCTTTTGCAGACGTGTTTGCTGAGGCCTGTCGTGTAGAAGGACTCCCTGTCTCTGATAGAAATTATAGGGAACGAGATGAAAAGAAAGATATATATAAGGACCCTGCCTCTGACAATACTCACTACATAAATGCATCACTCACACTTCAAGAATTAAAAGATGCCATTCAGTCCCTTCCAAGTAAAAAAACGTCAGTTGGACTAGATGCAATTTCCAATGAGATGCTGAAAATTTACCAGAAAATTTTATAATCTTGCTACATGACATATTTCAAAAATGCTGGAATAGTGGGATAATGCCTAACAACTGGAAAGAAACAATAGTGGTTCCTGTATTAAAACCAGGTAAATGTAATACCGATTTGAAAAACTACAGGCCAATTGCATTAACATCACATGTATGTAAACTAATGGAGAAAATAATCTTAAAGAGACTGATGCACTATTGTGAAAAGAATAAAATAATACCAGTAAATCAGGCAGGATTTCGAAAAGGCAGGTCACCAGTAGAGATCCTAACAAAGCTAACTACTAATATAAAACAACAATTTGCAAGACGTCAATGTGTTTTAGCTACATTTTTTGATATAACGAAAGCATACGATCAAGTGTGGCACTCCCGATTGTTATTCAAATTTAAAAGTATTGGGCTGACAGGTCACATTTTTGGCTATGTTAAGTGTTTCTTAGAAAACAGAGTATTTCAAACGAGGATTGAAAATGTATATTCCACGAAACGAATTCTTCAAATGGGTATCCCTCAGGGATCCGTTATAGCTCCCCTTCTTTTCATGATATTAATGCATGACTTACCCAGTAAAGTATCTAAGCATGTAGTTTTAGCTCAATATGCTGACGATTTATGCATGTGGATGCAGGTAAATATGAAAAAGAAAACTCCTTTGCGCTGTATCAATTATACACGCAAATGCTACCAATTAGAACTTGATAAAATAGCGCGATACATGGTAGAAAATGGGTTACATCTATCCCTGGAAAAAACAAAAATAGTTTTATTTAATAATGGAGCTAACCCAGTAAATATTCCCACTTTCAAACTGGGAGATACTCTTCTTCAGTTTAACGAGTCGATTAAATTCTTAGGAGTTTTCCTTACAGCAAAATTATCTTGGAATCAGCATATTGAATACTTATTAACCAAAGCTCAAAAAAGTTTAAATTTCATAAAAATAGTTCGCAAACAGACATGGGGTCAAGATTCATCAACACTTGTTCATCTTTGTAAATCGCTTGTTAGATCTAAATTAACCTATGCTCAAGAAATCTTCTTCAGTGCACCGAAACACTTACTAAAAAAACTGCAGAGCATAGATTGTAAAGGTTTCAAACTTGCACTGGGTCTTCCAATGCATGCTTCCTGTCTTCGGACATATAATGTAATCAAACTGTTGCCACTTGATGAGCAAAGGAAAGTCGCTTCTACTAAATTTTTGTTAAGAAACACTACCGTAGAAAACATCTCAGAAACAGAAATTAAACTGAGATCAGATACCGACTTTCCAAAACGAGCTAAATCAATATCTTCACAGGTCACACTTGCAACATACACATCTGACGTCATGAAAGGCTCAGGAATTGATCTAGACGTAGATCCTGTATCTATACGACCTTCCTTTTCGCCAGTACCCAGTTGGGAACTCCAAAGAGCACGATTTGACGTACACCACACTAATTTAAAAAAAGGAGACAATATAAACTTACTGGCAAGTCAGGTTAAATGTCATATAAACGACGTATATTCTGATCATTTGAAAATTTACACTGATGGGTCAGTAATTGAAAGAAAAGCAGGCTCAGCGTTTTTAATACCTGCTCTCAAAATTGAAAAATCTTTCTACATAGGACTTGATAAATCTATCTTTACAGCTGAACTCTTTGCAATATTAATGGCTTTAAACTTTCTGATAAGTCTTCCTAGGACAATTTTTCAGATACTTCTTTGCGTTGATTCAAAATCAGTACTTCAGGCTCTTGAATTATCAAAATTACAAACAAGATCAGAAATGATTCTGGAAATAAGTCACTTGATTCATAATTTATCTTTAAGAGGCACTGATATTACTTTCTGCTGGATACCTTCTCATAGTTCTTTTAGTTATAATAATACAGTTGACAGGGCTGCCAAACGGGGAGCTAATACCTCACCAGATTCAAACAATATCCAGCTTTCTCTCTCGTTGCACGAGAATTACACTTTAGTGGACAACTACGTCTGGAAGCAGTTCCAATTAAAACAGAAAAAGTATGATAAATGTCACATGAACTTTGAAGTTAGCAAAATACTTAAGCAGCTTCATGCCAGCAGAACTATACAGTCCCTTATGTACAGATGGAAACTTGATGCATTCAAAACAAAATATACCAATAACATAGTGTGTCTGTGTGGAAAGAAGATAACACATAGTCATATTCTTTCTTGCGTTAGGGTAAAACGACATATTCCAACACTATCTGTGAATACAGTTTCTGACATATTTGCCTCATCATCATTACTGTATGAATTTTTTGTTAGCCTGTCAAAAAGTCCTATAGCGAATTACCTTTAAAATGTTATTTGACTTGTTCATTGTTGTGGTTAGTCAATTATTAGTTTTACTTTTTATTCATTTCTTCCGGATATTTACTAATTTTGTTTGTCAGTTTGTTTGTTTAAATCGATAATTATGGTAACATTATTTGTTAGTTTTACCTTCCCCTCTTCAAAACAGTTGTTTTCTGGATCATCTTTTCTCAAATTCAAAATTGACAATTTTCAAATATCTTCTTCACTCCTCCTCTATCACTCCCCCCCCCCCTCCTTTTTTTTTTTTTTTTTTTTTTTTTTGGTCTAAAATCACTTTAGTGAATAGACATTAAATCAAAGACCACCACACAACACACACACACACACACACACACACACACACACATATATATATATATCTATATCTACACACACACACACACACACACACACACACACACACACACACACACACACACATATATATATATATATATATATATAATATATGCACATATACAACACAGTGAGGCACACACACTGAACACTTTAATACAAACACACACACATACACACACATCTAATATCACTTATAGTGAAAAGACGTTAAATCAAAGAATGAACGAAAACACACACACACACACACACACACACACACACACACACACACACACACACACACACACACACACACATACACACACTCACCCACCCACACACACACGCACAAACACACACAAAACCCATTAGCACCACCAACACGATCATCACCATAAAAAAAACGAAACACACACTCCAATCATCCTAGTCATACTTGCCAACTGGCATTTACAGTTGACACGGCATAATCACCACCAGTAGATAATGAACATATCACACACACACCAAACAGGAAAAACCAGACGAAAATTAGACGGCTGAGTCAAAAACCCACAGCAACCAGGCTCAAGTGTTCCCGTGTCTGCTTTCAACTAATGAAGGCCTGCAGAGGTCTGGCTGTGTGAACCGGTTGGCTCAAGCAAAGCATTCCGGTTTCCAGTCGTTTTTGAAGCGCTGTTGACTTCAGCGTCTAATGACCGTCTATTAACACCACCGGCTCCAAAAATACGAAAACCCTACCCTTCTTTTAAGAGACAGTGTATGCGATCTGGGTGAAGTTTTGTTAACGTGTGGAAGTGTGTTAGTCAGTGAGTTTGTCTGTGTTTGTTTTTGTTTTAATTAATCTGCTTTCAAAATGGAGATTATTTCTTATCAACACAGATGGGTGTGTGTCCGTCTGTGAACCGAATATGTCAGTAATGACTTCTCGAATGTTCGAGATGGATTTCAGCCAAATTTAGTTTTGGGGGGTATATTTCAGAGACAATTTACAAAAGTTTAAGTATGAATGAAGGAAAGGATAGTTCAAAATACTGTTGAAAATATCCTTTCAGTGACGCTGAGACAAAGCAGATGGCGCCTTACCTTCAAAGCAGACCTCATGTCTCTCTCAGAAATGTCTACAAAATTGCATAATTCGATGATTTTGTGGACTGACTCTGTCCTGTTGTATTGCTGCTCGTGTATGTGTGTGTGTGTGTGTGTGTGTGTGTGTGTGTATGTGTGTGTGTGTGTGTGTTTGTGTGTGTGTGTGTGTTTGTGTGTGTGTGTGTTTGTGTGTGTGTGTGTTTGTGTGTGCGTGTGGATGTGTGTTTGTGTGTGTGTGTTTGTGTGCGTGCGTGTGTATATGTGTGTGTGTTTGTATGTGTTGTGTATGTATGTATGTATGTATGTATGTAGACTTATGTAATGTATGTATGTATGTATGTATGTATGTATGTATGTGTGTGTGTTTGCGTGTGCGAGTGTTTGTATATGTGTGTGTGTTGGCGCACGCAAGTCATTTATGTATGTATGTATGAATGTATATACATCCGATAGTATGTATGTATGTATTATGTGTCATGTATGTATGTGTGCATGTATGTATGTGTGTATGTATGAATGCATGTGTTATGTGTATATGTATAATTTGTATATGAAAGATTTGTATACACTTTCATTTCTTATAAACTCTTTGTTCTAGCGGTGGTATTAATGTCAGTACTACCCATTTTTGATTTTGTGTTATAATCGAGTTATTTTTGATGAACTGTATTCATAATGAATTGGTAAGTGTGTGTCCAACCATGTTTTTTTACTGCATTAATGTACTGACATAAATTTACGCTACGCAGATGACAACAGGATTACTGGCAGACAACATTACAGGCTCTAGGAGGATCCTGTACAGGGTAGACCGGGTTGGAAAGGCAGCTGGGCTGGACTTAAATTCAAAGAAGACAAAGGTTATGCATGTTGCAGGCAAATATAACACTAGACAGGACCAGATCATGCTAAACCAAGTCCCTCTAGAAAATGTCAAGGACTTTAGATATTTAGGTTCAGTCAAGACACACGATGGAACATGCTCAAAAGACATAAAGATGAGAATTGGAATGGCCAAGAACAGTATGGTTCAATTGAACAATATTTGGAAAGACCAGCATAACAGCAGACCTTAAGATAAAACTCTTAAAATGTCTTGTCTGGCCAGTGATGTTATACGGCTGCGAGGCATGGACAATGAAGAAAGAGGATGAAAGACGAGTGGAAGCAGCAGAGCTGTGGTTTTACCGAAGACTGCTGAGGGTCAAATGGACGGATAGGCGCTCAAATGAAAGCATACTGAATGAGTTGGGTACTACACGCAAGCTTCTAGTACTCATACAACGGAGGAAACTGAAATATGTTGGACACGCAATCCGTAATGAGAGAACAGACTTGATGTCCACTGTCCTCCAAGGTAAAGTGGAAGGAAAGAGAAACAGAGGACGGCCACCTGCATCACTTGCTAGAAACATCACAAACATCAGTGGCAAGAAACTCCAGGAGGTGGTCAGACTTAGCCAAGATCGAGAGTGCTGGAGGCAACTTGTGAGGACATCATGTGCAGCGGCCAACACTGTTCCGGTGACGCCGACAGGTGAGACAGGTGAGAATGTACTGACATGTCAACCCCTCCGTACTCCAGACACCCCATATGTCGTTGTTGTGATTGTTGTTATGTACAGTGCAATGAGCGTGCCTGGACATGGACTGTTTGTATGATAGAAATTAATTGTTATTATTATTATTATTATGATTATTATGATTATCCAGTCTGGCTGATGTTCCATTTCAAACAAAATAACTGGGAACACTTAAAACAGATGCGTCACTGAGGGTGTTGTTAAACTAAAACTTGACCAACACCGCAGGTGTCTGTATCTTTCGGGCCTGGTTGACAACGCATAGAGTCTATATCATGAAGTGACGAATAGAGTACGGCCCTTTCAGATACCGTAAAGTTCGGGCTATAAGCCGCGACTTTTTTCTCCAGCTTTAACCCCTGCGGCCTAAAAAACAATGCGGCTGATTTGCGGATTTTTCCCGATCCCAGGAGCGTCACGTTCTCGTATAATTATTCTTAGCTTCTCTTTAACTCACCAAAATCGTGTTTACCGTTCATGGATTTTTCGGTGAGCTCCATGTTAAAGTGCTAACTGTTAACGTTAAAGTGTTAACTGTTCACGTTAAACTGTTAACTGTTCATGTTTTTAAATCAAATCTGCACACATTGAAGCATATGGATCGGTATTCAGATCTGCTCTGCTCAAGCGTACACCCCCATCATGCCGAAAACGTGACGTAATGCCTACGAAGCAGCCTTCAAGTTGAAGGCGATCAACCTGGCCATTGAAAAAGTGCAGCTTATAAACCAGTGTGGCTTATGTGTGCATATAGTTAAGATTTGTGTATAATTTAGTGGGTGTGCCTTATATACCGGTGCGCCCAATAGCCCGAACTTTACGGTAGTCCCAATACAGAATATTGTCTTATATGTTTTGTAAGTTATAGGTTGTTTTTGTGTGAACAATACTTCTTTCACATGTATAAATTGATGTCATTTCTGTTGCCACATTGTTCGTTGACGCTTGAATGTCGTTCAGCAAAGGGTGTGGTTTGTGAAACGGGTTCATAGGGAAAATGCTGACACGTGCTTAAATCTTAATATTCATTTTTTAAACTTCTGATGTATAAAACATCGTTATGGGTATTCTGCATACTATGTGAAGTTCATGTGTCAACATTGTCTTTTCACATGTGTCAAATTTGTTGTTCTCATTTTCGCTGCCACGTTGTGTGTTAGAGGTCCGTTTGTTGTGAAACAAAAGATTAATAAAAAAAGAAAAAAAAAAAAGAAAAAAAAAGAATTGAACTCAGTAACATCATTATTGTCACCCCCTATGACATACATCATCATAACT
>JAPXFY010000034.1:35336309-35343809 GCA_030674185.1 Monoplex corrugatus
TGTGTGTGTGTGTGTGTGTGTGTGTGTGTGTGTGTGTGTGTGTGTGTGTGTGTGTGTGTGTGTGTGTGTGTTGTGTTGTGGTGTTGTGTGTGTGTGTTGTGTGTGTGTGTTGTGTGTGTGTTGTGTGTGTGTGTGTGTGTGTGTGTGTGTTGTGCGTGTTTGTTGTGTGTGTGTGTGTTGTGTTGTGTTGTGTGTGTGTGTGTGTGTGTGTGTGTTGTGTGTGTGTGTGTGTGTGTGTGTGTGTGTGTGTGTGTGTGTGGACAAAAGAAGGCTCCAACCTCTCGACCCGCCCCGTGTGGAATTGGCCAGGGTGCCAACAAGTATAGGCCTACCTACGTAGAGTTACTACCACTGCCAGTGGACATGGAACAGGGTACACAAGTGTGTGGCAACGGCCAGCCAGGCACTCAACCAAGCTAAGCCAGACAAGAAGAAGAAGAAGAAGAAGAAGAAGAAGAAGGGGAAACAACAACAATCAGCCACTGCCTGCCTGCTGGATTGTGTGTGTGTGGGCAAGCAACAAGAGAGAGAAAAGGGAGGCGCAACAAAAGAACAACAGGCCAGCCCAGGTCGTGGAAGAGAACTTAAAAAAAAAAAAAAAAATCTATATACAGGGTGTTTCAAATAGAATACGCCAAAATCATCACGTGATGTGTCAAAAACGAAAAAAATTACAAACCTCTAGCATGAACACATGTGTTGTATATACATTCAAGTTTCATTTCATGTTTTATAAGTGCTCAATGTGGCCACCACCGGCAGCGCGGACAACATCAAGCCGATATGAGAATTCCTCCCAAACGCGCCTCAGCATGTCACGGTCCACCGTGTTGATTGCAGCTGTTATTCGATCTTTCAAGTCATCGATACTTGCTGGAAGTGGTGGAACATAAACTTGGTCTTTAACATACCCCCACAAGAAAAAGTCACACACAGTGAGGTCCGGGGATCTGGCAGGCCAAGCACAGAGAGCAAGGTCTTTAGCACCTCTCCTCCCAATCCATCGCTGAGGCACGTTTTCATTCAGATAAGCTCTAACCCCGAGATGCCAATGGGGTGGTGCTCCATCTTGCTGAAAAATGAAGTCATTCGAATCTGCTTGCAGTAAAGTGAATAGCCAGTTTTGGAGCATTTCGAGATAGGTTTGTCCTGTAACGGTGTTTCCTTCAAAGAAAAAGGGACCATAGACCTTGTCTTGAGACACAGCACAGAAGACGTTCACTTTAGGGGAATCTCTTTCATGCTCAACAGTTTCATGTGGGTGATCTGTTCCCCAAATGCGCACATTGTGACGATTGACTGTGCCGCTCAAATGGAAAGTCGCTTCGTCACTAAAAACTAAACTTGAAAAGAGAGTTTCATCACCTTCCTCCATCTCCAGCATTGACTCACAGAATGTCCTCCGCATCACCTTGTCATCATTAGTAAGTGCTTGGACGAGGCTTAGTTTGTATGGTTTCATGTGTAATCGTCTCTTTAACACACGCCAGACAGTGGTATGAGGGATGGCAAGCTGAAGACTTGCTCGACGTACGGACTTACGTGGGCTGCTCTCAAATGCATCATGAATCCTCTCCACTTGCTCCTCTGTAACACGTGGTCTTCCAGGACTCTTTCCTTTGCACAGACACCCACTCTCTTTAAACTGTCTAACCCACCGTCGAATGCTCTCACGATGGGGCGGATCAATGCCGAATTCTGTTCTGAAAGCACGTTGCACCGTGACAATGGCGTTTGTTTTCGCGAACTCAAGCACGCAAAACGCCTTCTGCTGAGGAGTCGCCATTTTGATTGATCTTCCCACAATTCAGCTGCACCGGAAGTTATACTAACGACAGCGGTGAAACTGACACCCAATCAAACTTTGATAACTACTCTATCAAATAACCACTGATTCAGTCCACTACAATGCTATAGACCTGAAAAAACTGCGTAATGATTTTGGCGTATTCTTTTTGAAACACCCTGTATATATATATCATCATCATCATCAGGTGCCCTGCCGCATGGCGTTGGCGACCATGGACTTCCAACCATCTCCGTCTCTCGTTGCCCCCAGCATCTCCCCCACCCTCTTCATCCCCAGCCACTCTGCAAGTCCGTCCAGCATTCTCTCCCTGGGTCTACCTGGTGCTCTCTTTCCCTCCAGCTTTCCCGTTGTGACCAGGTGCTCCAAATCCCCCTTCCTCATAAACTGGCCTATAAATGTTGCCTGTCTTTTCCTAATCTTCCTTATGAGTGATCTACTTGTGTCTGCCTCCATCAAGACTGTCTCGTTCGTTTTCTTTGCTGTCCATGGAACTCTCAACATTCTTCTGAGAAACCACATCTCGGTTGCCTCGATCCTGCTCTGGCTTTGCTTGCTGACTGTCCACGCCTCGCATCCGTACAACAGTATTGGTTCTATATAACATTCAAGGACTCTCTTTCTGATGTTAATTGATAGGCATTATTATATATATTATATATATATATATGTAAATAATCGCTGCATATTCATTGTAATCAATGTTCAGGGTCCATATTACACGAAATGAGTTAATGTGCAAGAAATGGAAATTGATTAGAATGGCTTGACCATCTTAATTTTTTTATGATCGTTTTATTATTTCTATCGTTGTTACGATATATGTTTCTCTGTTGTAACAGTCTATTGTGATCAGAATAGGATGCACGTGCGCTCACGCTAACACATCACACTTTCACACACACATATACCCACACATCCCCCCCCCCCCCCACGCATGTAACTGACATGAAGACAGAGCAGGACACAAAAATACCAAACAACACAAAGAAGCAAACCAATTATCTCTTCACATACACACAAACCCAAACAAACTCTCACAGAGACAGAGAGAGAGAGAGAGAGAGAGAGAGAGAGAGAGAGAGAGACAGAGAGACAGACAGACAGAGAGAGACAGACAGAGAGAGAAGAGAGAGAGAGAGAGAGAGAGAGAGAGAGAGTGAGAAAGAGACAGAGAGACAGCGAGAGAGAGAGAGTGAGACAGAGAGACACAGCGAGAGAGAGAGAGAGAGAGAGAGAGAGAGAGAGAGAGAGAGAGAGAGAGAGAGAGACAGAGACAGACAGCGACAGAGAGGGAAAGAGAGAAAGACGGAGACAGACAGACAGACGACAGACAGACAGAGAGAGAGAAAGAGAGAGAAGAGAGAGAGACAGACAGACAGGCAGACCACACACACACACACACACACACACACACACACACACACACACACACACACACACACAACACACACACACACACACACACACACACACACACACACCACACACACACAAAACACACAGAGTTGATTTTTCACACATAAAATGAGACCAAAACACAAAATGACTGATTACCGATTTTGGAGAAAAGTTTTCTAAGAGCTCTCACACTACATACAATACATCGCTTCACAAAAAACAAACAAACCAACCCCCCCAAAAAAAAAAAAAACAACAAAAAAAACAACAAAAAAAAACAACACAAAAAAAACCCAAAACCCCCCCGTTCAGTCCTGTAGTGTGGCCAGAGTACATCAGAACATGATTATATCTCAGAAGTTGTAGAATAACAATCTTACACACCATACGTACTCTCAGTATCATCGTACCATCTGTCTGGAATCCACTGCCAGATGATCAAAGGGATGTGCCCAAGCCTGTCAGACTTTTAAGTCACAGTTCCAGACTAACAGTGTAGTTTGTTCACCCAGGCCTTCTGATGTTGATAGAGTTTGCTTGTGCACCAATGTGTATTTCCATATCAAACCAGTGGTACTATCCCATTGTATAGTCATTCATGTGTGTGTAAGTTTATGATCATTGTTATCATGTGAATGTATGGTTTAGACGTTGTGTTTCTTTAACTGTGTAGTGTTAGTGTGTATTCATTTGTGTATTGTTAGTGTTTCTTCATTTGTGTTGTTAGTGTTTCTTTATTTGTGTATTGTTAGTGTTTCTTTATTTGTGTATTGTTAGTGTTTCTTTATTTTGTGTTTGTTAGTGTTTCTTTATTGTGTAGTATGTTTAGTGTAGTTCTTTATTTGTGTATTGTTAGTGTTTCTTTATTTATGTGTTGTTTAGTGTTTCTTTATTTGTGTGTTGTTAGTGTTTTCTTTATTTGTGTAGTGTTAGTGTTTCTTTATTTGTGTATTGTTAGTGTTTTCTTTATTTGTGTATTGTTAGTGTTTCTTTATTTGTGTGTTGTTAGTGTTTCTTTATTTGTGTGTTGTTAGTGTTTCTTTATTTGTGTATTGTTAGTGTTTCTTTATTTGTGTATTGTTAGTGTTTCTTTATTTGTGTGTTGTTAGTGTTTCTTTTATGTGGTTCTTATTTGTGTTGTTAGTGTTTCTTTATTTGTGTGTTGTGTTAGTGTTTCTTTATTTGTGTATTGTTAGTGTTTCTTTATTTGTGTATTGTTAGTGTTTCTTTATTTGTGTGTTGTTAGTGTTTCTTTATTTGTGTGTTTGTTAGTGTTTCTTTATTTGTGTGTTGTTAGTGTTTCTTTATTGTGTGTTTGTTAGTGTTTCTTTATTTGTGTGTTGTGTTAGTGTTTCTTTATTTGTGTGTTGTTAGTGTTTCTTTATTTGTGTATTGTTAGTGTTTCTTTATTTGTGTTTGTTAGTGTTTCTTTATTTGTGTGTTGTGTTAGTGTTTCTTTATTTGTGTGTTGTGTTAGTGTTTCTTTATTTGTGTGTTGTGTAGTGTTTCTTTATTTGTGTATTGTTAGTGTTTCTTTATTTGTGTGTTGTTAGTGTTTCTTTATTTGTGTGTTGTGTTAGTGTTTCTTTATTTGTGTGTTAGTGTTAGTGTTTTTTTATTTGTGTATTGTTAGTGTTTCTTTATTTGTGTGTTGTTAGTGTTTCTTTATTTGTGTGTTGTTAGTGTTTCTTTATTTGGTGTATTGTTAGTGTTTCTTTATTTGTGTGTTTTTAGTGTTTCTTTATTTGTGTGTTGTTAGTGTTTCTTTATTTGTGTAGTGTTAGTGTTTCTTTATTTGTGTTGTGTTAGTGTTTCTTTATTTGTGTGTTGGTTAGTGTTTCTTTATTTGTGTTGTTAGTGTTTCTTTATTTGTGTGTTGTTAGTGTTTCTTTATTTGTGTGTTGTTAGTGTTTCTTTATTTGTGTGTTGTTAGTGTTTCTTTATTTTGTGTTGTGTTAGTGTTTTTGTTTTTGTGTTTGTTAGTGTTTCTTTATTTGTGTGTTGTGTTAGTGTTTCTTTATTTGTGTAGTGTTAGTGTTTCTTTATTGTGTGTTGTGTTAGTGTTTCTTTATTTTGTGTGTGTTTGTGTTTCTTTATTTGTGTGTTGTGTTAGTGTTTCTTTATTTGTGTGTTGTGTTAGTGTTTCTTTATTTGTGTTGTGTTAGTGTTCTTTATTTGTGTATTGTTATTTTCTTTTTGTTTTAGTGTTTCTTTATTTGTGTGTTTTAGTGTTTCTTTATTTGTGTGTTGTTAGTGTTTCTTTATTTGTGTTTGTTAGTGTTTCTTTATTTGTGTTGTTAGTGTTTCTTTTTTGTGTTGTTAGTGTTTTTTATTTGTGTATTGTTAGTGTTTCTTTATTTGTGTTGTAGTGTTTCTTTATTTGTGTTTGTTAGTGTTTCTTTATTTGTGTGTTGTTAGTGTTTCTTTATTTGTGTTTGTTAGTGTTTCTTTATTTGTGTGTGTTAGTGTTTCTTTATTTGTGTATTGTTTTAGTGTTTCTTTATTTGTGTATTTTTAGTGTTTCTTTATTTGTGTAGTGTTAGTGTTTCATCATGTGTGTGTGTGTACGTGTGTGTAGTGTAGTGTGTGTGTGTGTGTATCTGTGGTGTGTGTTTTTGTGTGTGCGTGCGTGCGTGTGTGTGCGTGTGTGGTGTGTGTGTGTGGTGTGTGTGTGTGTACGTGTGTGTGTGTGTGTGCGCGCGCGCGCGTGTGTTGTGTGTTTGTTTGTGTGTGTTGTTTGTGTGTGTGTGTTTTGTGTTTGCGCGCCCACGCGTGCGTGTGTGTGTATGATTGCCTGTTTGTGTAGGTGAGACAGACTGACAGACGAGACAGACAGACAACAGACAGAGACAGAACAAGACAGACAGACAGACAGACTGACACAGACAGACCCCCACTTGGTCACAAACAAAACAGACAACAGGTTTGGCGTGGCCCATGCAACAGCGGGTGCCGAACACTGGGTTTCCCATAAGGACCTATGCCTGTTTGGCTGGTTTCATGGCACTGCTGGTGCCTCCTGGTCCCATACTGCTGGTGGCCTCCTCGTCGATCGTTGGCACTGCTGCCTCTCCTCCCCTACCGTGCCCCCCCTGCGCAGGTCGTTGCTTAACCTCCTCCACTTCCACCTCCCCCATCACTCTGCATGCTGCGTTGTTAATCTCGCTCATTGTCGAGTATATTCGATGTTGAGTGGTGTGTGAGATGATGATGATGTGATGATTGGTGATGTGGTGATGATGATGATGGGTGATGATGATGATGGTGATGATGGTGAGTGTGTGATGATGGATGATGGATGATGATGGTGGTGATGGTGGTGATGGTGATGATGATGATGTGATGTGTGGATGGATGATGGATGGTGATGATGGTGGTGATGATGGTATGATGATGATGATGATGATGATGATGGTGATGTGGTGATGTGATGGTGATGATGATGATGGTGATGATGATGATGATGGTGGATGATGTGATGATGAGTGATGTGTGATGGTGATGTGATGAGGTTGATGATGATGATGTGGATGGTGATGATGATGATGGTGATGATGATGATGATGAGAGATGGATGATGTGATGATGATGGTGATGTGATGGATGGTGATGGTGATGTGTGATGATGATGGTGGATGGTGGTGTGATGAGTGATGATGATGATGGTGATGATGATGATGATGATGGATGATGATGGTGATGATTGATGATGTGATGGTGATGGTGATGATGATGATGATGGTGGTGGTGGTAATGGTGATGATGATGTTCATGGTGATGATGATGATGGGATGGATGATGATGATGGTGATAATAGTGATGATGATGGTGGTAATGATGATGGTGATGATGATGATGGTGACGATGTTGATGGTGATAGTGATGATGATGACAGTGATGCTGCTGCTGATGATGATGGTGGGAGTGGTGTGATGGAGATCGTGATGACGATTATGATGGTGATAGTTATCATGGTGATAGCGATGATGATGATGCTAGTAATGATGATGGCGGTGGTGATGACGATGACAGTGATGATGGTGAGGATGACGATAGTGATGACGATGGTGATGATGATGATGGTGATTATGGTGATGATGGTAATAAATATGATGGTCCTGATGATAATGATGATGGTGGTGATGATGATAATGAGGAGGAGGGTTGATAGTGATGGTGATGATAATGCTGCTGATGGTGATGATGATGGTGATGATTATGGTTGTGACGATGTTGATGAATAATGATGATGATGGTGGTGATGACAATGGGGATAATGATGATGATGGTAG
>JAPXFY010000034.1:35348809-35351309 GCA_030674185.1 Monoplex corrugatus
CATGAAACACAAGATCAGACTGAAAGCTGTATAGAAGGACAAGGACATCTCCATGAAACACAAGATCAGACTGAAAGCTGTATAGAAGAACAAGGACATCTCCATGAAACACAAGATCAGACTGAAAGCTGTATAGAAGAACAAGGACATCTTCATGAAACACAAGATCAGACTGAAAGCTGTATAGAAGGACAAGGACATCTCCATGAAACACAAGATCAGACTGAAAGCTGTATAGAAGAACAAGGACATCTCCATGAAACACAAGATCAGACTGAAAGCTGTATAGAAGAACAAGGACATCTTCATGAAACACAAGATCAGACTGAAAGCTGTATAGAAGAACAAGGACATCTCCATGAAACACAAGATCAGACTGAAAGCTGTATAGAAGAACAAGGACATCTTCATGAAACACAAGATCAGGCTGTTACGTGCAGTGATATATTCCATCTTACTGAGCGCATGCCAGAAATGGATTCTTTTTCTTTTCCCTTTTTTTTTAGGATCATCACATTCAGGAAGGTTACCTTTGTGCTCACCTTTTTTTCCCGCCCCATTTTCTACGCCATCTTTAATGGCCACAGAGTTTTGGTTTTTTTACAATGCGATGATGATGATGTCGATGAGGATGATAATCATGATGCTATGGGGTTCCATTTAGGATTGAGACTGCGTGACAGGGCTGTACTCTGTCATAATATATCCTGGCGTCAACCAGGCCAGAGAGACACAGACACCTGCGGTGCTGGTCAGAAGATTTGAGCAACACCATCAACGGCGCATCCGTGAAGTGGATGAAACTCGGCTGTGTGGTCCCAGTCTTCCCATTGAGCCAATAGCATGCCCATAGGATAGGAGCCGGTAAGAGCCGAAAAATCACACAATGATATAATTTTGACGGGACTGATGGGGATTCGAACCCACAACCTTCACGTCGGTGGTCCGTTGCGTTAACCACTACACATGGGGCGAAAAAAAGGTGAGCCTAAATGTAACCACCCTTAATGCAATGATCTTCAAAAACAACAACAACAACAGCAACAACAACAACAACAGCAACAACAACAACAACAGCAACAACAACAGCAACAACAACAACAACAACAACAACAACAACAACAGCAACAACAACAGCAACAACAAAAACAACAACAACAACAGCAACAACAACAACAACAGCAACAACAAAAACAACAGCAGCAACAACAACAACAGCAACAACAACAGCAACAACAACAACAACAGCAACAACAACAACAGCAACAACGACAACAACAGCAGCAGTAACAACAACAACAACACCAACAACAGCAACAAGAACAACAGCAACAACGACAACAACAACAACAACAACAACAACGACAATAACAGCAACAACAACAGCAACAACAACAGCAATAACAACAACAGCAGCAGCAACAACAGCAACAACAACAAGAACAACAGCAACAATAACAACAGCAACAACAACGACAACAACAGCAGCAGTAACAACAACAACAACACCAACACCAACAACAGCAACAACAACAAGAACAACAGCAACAACGACAACAACAACAACGACAACAACAACAACGACAATAACAGCAACAACAACAACAACAACAACAGCAACAACAATAACGACAACAGCAACAACAACAACAAAAACGACAACAACAACAACAAGAGCAACGAAAACAGACGTAAACTACGTAACATCAAGCGAAATTTGGGTAAAAACTTTGAACTGAACTAACAGGGTAAAACTTTGTGAACTAACAGGGTAAAAACTTTGAACTGAACTAACAGGGTAAAACTTTGAACTGAACTAACAGGGTGAAAACTTTATGAACTAACAGGGTAAAAACTTTGAACTGAACTAACAGGGTAAAAACTTTGAACTGAACTAACAGGGTAAAAACTTTGAACTGAACTAATAGGGTAAAAACTTTGAACTGAACTAACAGGGTAAAAACTTTGAACTGAACTAACAGGGTAAAAACTTTGTGAACTAACAGGGTGAAAACTTTGAACTGAACTAACAGGGTAAAAACTTTGTGAACTAACAGGGTGAAAACTTTGAACTGAACTAACAGGGTGAAAACTTTGTGAACTAACATGGTGAAAACTTTGAACTGAACTAACATGGTGAAAACTTTGAACTGAACTAACAGGGTGAAAACTTTGTGAACTAACAGGGTAAAAAACTTTGTGAACTAACAGGGTGAACACTTTGAACTAACAGGGTGAAAACTTTGTGAACTAACATGGTGAAAACTTTGAACTGAACTAACAGGGTAAAAACTTTGAACTGAACTAACAGGGTAAAAACTTTGAACTGAACTAACATGGTGAAAACTTTGAACTGAACTAACAGGGTAAAAACTTTGAACTGAACTAACTGGGTGAAAACTTTGTGAACTAACAGGGTGAACACTTTGAACTGAACTAACAGGGTGAAAAACTTTGTGAACTAACAGGATAAAAACTTTGAACTGAACTAACAGGGTAA
>JAPXFY010000034.1:35358809-35363809 GCA_030674185.1 Monoplex corrugatus
TATGTGTGTGTCTTTGTGATCCTTGCCATTTGTATCTTTGTGATCCTTGCCATTTGTATCTTTGTGATCATCACCATTTGTACGTTTGTGATCATCACCATTTGTATCTTTGTGATCATCACCATTTGTACGTTTGTGATCATCACCATTTGTATCTTTGTGATCATCGCCATTTGTACCTTTGTATGTTTGTACCTTATTTTAGTGTCTTTGTGATCATCGCCATTTGTATGTTTGTATGTTTGTATCTTTTCTTGGTGTCTTTGTGATCATCGCCATTTGTACGTTTGTGATCATCACCATTTGTATCTTTGTGATCATCGCCATTTGTACCTTTGTATGTTTGTACCTTATTTTAGTGTCTTTGTGATCATCGCCATTTGTACCTTTGTATGTTTGTACCTTATTTTAGTGTCTTTGTGATCATCGCCATTTGTATGTTTGTATGTTTGTATCTTTTCTTGGTGTCTTTGTGATCATCGCCATTTGTATCTTTGTGATCATCGCCATTTGTACCTTTGTATGTTTGTACCTTATTTTAGTGTCTTTGTGATCATCGCCATTTGTATGTTTGTATGTTTGTATCTTTTTTTAGTGTCTTTGTGATCATCGCCATTTGTATCTTTGTATGTTTGTATCTTATTTTAGTGTCTTTGTGATCATCGCCATTTGTATGTTTGTATGTTTGTATCTTTTTTTAGTGTCTTTGTGATCATCGCCATTTGTATGTTTGCATGTTTTTTTAGTGTCTTTGTGATCATCGCCATTTGTATGTTTGTATCTTTGTATCTTTTTTTAGTGTCTTTGTGATCATCGCCATTTGTATGTTTGTATGTTTGTATCTTTTTTTAGTGTCTTTGTGATCATCGCCATTTGTATCTTTGTATGTTTGTATCTTTGTATCTTTTTTTAGTGTCTTTGTGATCATCGCCATTTGTATCTTTGTATGTTTGTATGTTTGTATCTTTTTTTAGTGTCTTTGTGATCATCGCCATTTGTATCTTTGTATGTTTGTATCTTTGTATGTTTTTTTAGTGTCTTTGTGATCATCGCCATTTGTATCTTTGTATGTTTGTATCTTTGTATGTTTTTTTAGTGTCTTTGTGATCGTCGCCATTTGTATCTTTGTATGTTTGTATCTTATTTTAGTGTCTTTGTGATCATCGCCATTTGTATGTTTGTATGTTTGTATCTTTTTTTAGTGTCTTTGTGATCATCGCCATTTGTATGTTTGTATGTTTTTTTAGTGTCTTTGTGATCATCGCCATTTGTATGTTGTATCTTTGTATCTTTTTTTAGTGTCTTTGTGATCATCGCCATTTGTATCTTTGTATGTTTGTATCTTTTTTTAGTGTCTTTGTGATCATCGCCATTTGTATCTTTGTATGTTTGTATCTTTGTATCTTTTTTTAGTGTCTTTGTGATCATCGCCATTTGTATCTTTGTATGTTTGTATGTTTGTATCTTTTTTTAGTGTCTTTGTGATCATCGCCATTTGTATCTTTGTATGTTTGTATCTTTGTATGTTTTTTTTAGTGTCTTTGTGATCATCGCCATTTGTATCTTTGTATGTTTGTATCTTTGTATGTTTTTTTTAGTGTCTTTGTGATCATCGCCATTTGTATCTTTGTATGTTTGTATCTTTGTATGTTTTTTTAGTGTCTTTGTGATCATCGCCATTTGTATCTTTGTATGTTTGTATGTTTGTATCTTTTTTTAGTGTCTTTGTGATCATCGCCATTTGTATCTTTGTATGTTTGTATCTTTGTATGTTTTTTTAGTGTCTTTGTGATCATCGCCATTTGTATGTTTGTATCTTTGTATGTTTTTTTAGTGTCTTTGTGATCATCGCCATTTGTATGTTTGTATCTTTTTTTAGTGTCTTTGTGATCATCGCCATTTGTATGTTTGTATGTTTGTATCTTTGTATGTTTTTTTAGTGTCTTTGTGATCATCGCCATTTGTATCTTTGTATGTTTGTATCTTTGTATGTTTTTTTAGTGTCTTTGTGATCATCGCCATTTGTATCTTTGTATGTTTGTATGTTTGTATCTTTTTTTAGTGTCTTTGTGATCATCGCCATTTGTATCTTTGTATGTTTGTATCTTTGTATGTTTTTTTAGTGTCTTTGTGATCATCGCCATTTGTATGTTTGTATGTTTGTATCTTTTTTTAGTGTCTTTGTGATCATCGCCATTTGTATGTTTGTATGTTTGTATCTTTTTTTGTGTCTTTGTGATCATCGCCATTTGTATGTTTGTATCTTTGTATCTTTTTTTTAGTGTCTTTGTGATCATCGCCATTTGTATGTTTGTATGTTTGTATCTTTTTTTGGTGTCTTTGTGATCATCGCCATTTGTATGTTTGTATCTTTTTTTGGTGTCTTTGTGATCATCGCCATTTGTATGTTTGTATCTTTTTTTGGTGTCTTTGTGATCATCGCCATTTGTATGTTTGTATCTTTTTTTAGTGTCTTTGTGATCATCGCCATTTGTATGTTTGTATGTTTTTTTAGTGTCTTTGTGATCCTTGCCATTTGTATGTTTGTATGTTTGTATCTTTTTTTTAAGTATCTTTGTGATCATCGCCATTTGTATGTTTGTATCTTTTTTTAGTGTCTTTGTGATCATCGCCATTTGTATCTTTGTGATCATCGCCATTTGTATGTTTGTATCTTTTTTTAGTGTCTTTGTGATCATCGCCATTTGTATCTTTGTGATCATCGCCATTTGTATCTTTGTGATCATCGCCATTTGTATCTTTGTGATCATCGCCATTTGTATCTTTGTGATCATCGCCATTTGTACCTTTGTATGTTTGTATCTTTTTTTAGTGTCTTTGTGATCCTTGCCATTTGTATCTTTGTGATCATCGCCATTTGTATCTTTGTGATCATCGCCATTTGTACCTTTGTATGTTTGTATCTTTTTTTAAGTATCTTTGTGATCATCGCCATTTGTATCTTTGTATCTTTGTGATCATCGCCATTTGTATCTTTGTGATCATCACCATTTGTATCTTTGTGATCATCGCCATTTGTATCTTTGTATGTTTGTATCTTTTTTTAAGTATCTTTGTGATCATCGCCATTTGTATCTTTGTGATCATCGCCATTTGTATCTTTGTATGTTTGTATCTTTTTTTTAAGTATCTTTGTGATCCTTGCCATTTGTATCATTGTATGTTTGTATCTTTTTTTAAGTATCTTTGTGATCATCGCCATTTGTATGTTTGTATCTTTGTGATCATCACCATTTGTATCTTTGTGATCATCACCATTTGTATCTTTGTGATCATCGCCATTTGTATCTTTGTATGTTTGTATCTTTTTTTAAGTATCTTTGTGATCATCGCCATTTGTATCTTTGTGATCATCGCCATTTGTATCTTTGTGATCATCGCCATTTGTATCTTTGTGATCATCGCCATTTGTATCTTTGTGATCATCGCCATTTGTATCTTTGTGATCATCACCATTTGTATCTTTGTGATCATCGCCATTTGTATCTTTGTGATCATCGCCATTTGTATCTTTGTGATCATCGCCATTTGTATCTTTGTGATCATCGCCATTTGTATCTTTGTGATCATCGCCATTTGTACCTTTGTATGTTTGTATCTGTTTTGTTTTTTTTAAAGTATCTTTGTGATCATCACCATTTGTATGTTTGTATCTTTGTGATCATCGCCATTTGTATGTTTGTATCTTTGTGATCATCGCCATTTGTATGTTTGTATCTTTGTGATCCTTGCCATTTGTATCTTTGTGATCATCGCCATTTGTATCTTTGTGATCATCGCCATTTGTACCTTTGTATGTTTGTACCTTTTTTTTTTTTTATAGTATCATTGTTATCGTTGCCATTTGTATCTTTGTATCTTTCTGTTTGTATCTTTGTATCTTTGCGATCATCGCCATTTGTACGCCCTAACCCAACCTCTCCGCTCGGCTTCTGACATGGAATTATGAAGACAGAGTGTATGTGAGTGTCCAGGCGACAGGGGAAAGTTATTCCAGTTTTAAGGGTCAGGCACAGAAAATGAGTGGTGACCGATAGTGGTACATTGGCATCAAGTTTAAGTTTACATTGCATCAGAGCCCAGCCGACTACTGGAACCATATCAGGGCTAAACAAAATCGCCCAATTTGCAAACAAGTAGCGTCAGAAGCAGAGCGGAGAGGTCGGGTAAGGGCGTACAAATGACGATGATCACAAAGATACAAACATACAATGATACAAATGGCGATGATCACAAAGATACAAACATACAATGATGCAAGTAGCGATGATCACAAAAATGCAAAGATACAAACATACAAATGGCAATGATCACAAAAGTATAAAGAAAGATACAAACATACAATGATTCAAATGGCGATGATCACAAAAATGCAAAGATACAAACATACAAATGGCAATGATCACAAAAGTATAAATATACAAACATACAATGATACAAATGGCGATGATCACAAAAATGCAAAGATACAAACATACAATGATGCAAATGGCGATGATCACAAAAATGCAAAGATACAAACATACAAATGGCAATGATCACAAAAGTATATAGAAAGATACAAACATACAATGATACAAATGGCGATGATCACAAAAGTATAAAGAAAGATACAAGCATACAATGATACAAACGGCAATGATCACAAAAGTATAAAGAAAGATACAAACATACAATGATTCAAATGGCGATGATAACAAAAATGCAAAGATACAAACATACAAACATACAAATGGCAATGATCACGAAAGTATAAAGATACAAACATACAATGATACAAATGGCAATGATCACGAAAGTATAAAGATACAAACATACAATGATACAAATGGCAATGAATCACAAAAGTATAAAGATACAAACATACAATGATACAAATGGCAATGATCACAAAAGTATAAAGATACAAACATACAATGATACAAATGGCAATGATCACAAAAGTATAAAGATACAAACATACAATGATACAAGTGGCA